>JBAMJR010000368.1:167500-205000 GCA_038501785.1 Myoxocephalus aenaeus
GGACAGTAGAGTCCTAACAGTAGACTCCTGGACTGTAGACTCCTGGACTGTAGAGTCCTAACAGTAGAGTCCTAACAGTAGAGTCCTATCAGTAGAGTCCTAACGGTAGAGTCCTAACGGTAGACTCCTGGACGGTAGAGTCCTAACAGTAGAGTCCTAACGGTAGACTCCTGGACTGTAGAGTCCTAACAGTAGAGTCCTATCAGTAGAGTCCTATCAGTAGAGTCCTAACGGTAGAGTCCTAACGGTAGAGTCCTAACGGTAGACTCCTGGACGGTAGACTCCTGGACTGTAGAGTCCTAACAGTAGAGTCCTATCAGTAGAGTCCTATCGGTAGAGTCCTAACGGTAGACTCCTGGACAGTAGACTCCTGGACAGTAGAGTCCTAACAGTAGAGTCCTATCAGTAGAGTCCTAACGGTAGAGTCCTAACGGTAGAGTCCTAACGGTAGACTCCTGGACGGTAGACTCCTGGACTGTAGAGTCCTATCAGTAGAGTCCTATCAGTAGAGTCCTAACGGTAGAGTCCTAACGGTAGAGTCCTAACGGTAGACTCCTGGACGGTAGACTCCTGGACTGTAGAGTCCTAACAGTAGAGTCCTATCAGTAGAGTCCTAACGGTAGAGTCCTAACGGTAGACTCCTGGACGGTAGACTCCTGGACTGTAGAGTCCTAACAGTAGAGTCCTATCAGTAGAGTCCTATCAGTAGAGTCCTATCAGTAGAGTCCTATCAGTAGAGTCCTATCAGTAGAGTCCTAACAGTAGAGTCCTAACGGTAGACTCCTGGACAGTAGACTCCTGGACAGTAGAGTCCTAACAGTAGAGTCCTAACGGTAGACTCCTGGACAGCAGACTCCTGGACAGTAGAGTCCTATCAGTAGAGTCCTAACAGTAGAGTCCTAACGGTAGACTCCTGGACAGTAGACTCCTGGACAGTAGAGTCCTATCAGTAGAGTCCTAACAGTAGAGTCCTAACGGTAGACTCCTGGACAGTAGAGTCCTAACAGTAGAGTCCTAACAGTAGAGTCCTAACACTAGAGTACTGTTAATCCTACCAGTAGAGTCCTAACGGTAGACTCCTGGACAGTAGAGTCCTAACGGTAGACTCCTGGACAGTAGAGTCCTAACGGTAGACTCCTGGACAGTAGAGTCCTAACGGTAGACTCCTGGACAGTAGAGTCCTAACAGTAGAGTCCTATCAGTAGAGTCCTAACAGTAGAGTCCTATCAGTAGAGTCCTAACAGTAGAGTCCTAACAGTAGAGTCCTATCAGTAGAGTCCTATCAGTAGAGTCCTGGACAGTAGAGTCCTATCAGTAGAGTCCTAACGGGCCTCGACATGCAGCCGTAACAAACTGCCAGGCCTTCATAAATAAAGCGCCCCGTCCTCATGGAAGGCGTCCAGCTGCATCACTCGGCCTCTGAGTGACCCGGAGCAGCCAGAATGAAAGTCATCTTCCCGTAACTCGACTAAATCATGCACCTTTTTTTCTTCCCGTTGCATTGTGGGGGACTTTGATCGCGGCCGAGACCTCAGCCGCCACTTCTGCACATCGGGGCTGAAATGTGCTGAAATGGGTCAGCGGCTCAAGCTGTTTACAGCGCGACTGAAGATCTGAGGTTTGTTTTACGGCCGCTGCTGCGAGTAAGTGCACCGAGAAGAACAATAAAAAGAGCCGAGAGGCTCAGGTTGTCTTCGGTTCTCTGAGGAGATAATTGAAAAATAACTCTAAGTGACTGAACTCTATACAAGAACATTTTAAATACATCGGGTTTTCTCTACAAAACAATATGAACTGGGCTGCAAGTATTTGTTAAACCACTGACCAAAATGAATTATGAATCCGACTGTAGCGTCATATCTTCTCACCGCAATACTTTTGGAGCACATCTGTTTTTATTTTTTTGGAAAACTTGATCCATTGTGTGTCGGGACAACGTCGGCGAAACCGGTCGTTTTATACTGTGCGTTTTAATTTGACATCACGTGAGTTCTTGACCACATTAATACATTGAAATAACTAGCTTTGTAAATGTTTATGATGAATAAAGGACACAAAAAAGCTAAATACTCGCCTTTTGGATATTCTATATTTAGGGCTTTTATTGTGAAAGTTAAGACTGAAACGAGTGGATCTGGTCTGCGTTGTCGTAATAAAGTAATACAGTTTTACCGTCTTGGTTCGTCTACGGATGAGTTTTATAGATAAAGTCTCAACTCATCTGGCGACCTGAGACCACACCCACCTGTCACTCAAATAGGCCACTCCGCTTAATAATGCCAAGTATATAAAAATTGTCCCGCCCCTTTTACTGTCATGAACTAGCTAAACAGACCAAAACCAGGCATTTTAACATGGACGTCTATGAGGATTGATTGGCTTTTGGAGCCTCAAGTGGCCGTTTGAGGAACTGCAGTTTCTGCCACAGAGATTTATTGAATAGCTTATACCGTAAAAGTCGGGTTACAAGCCGCTCCTACCTCCGTTCAGTGTCCCTGCTGTAGCAAGCTAGGAGCAGCGCTAGCTAGCGCTGCTGCTAGCTAGCGCTGCTGCTAGCTAGCGCTGCTGCTGCTAGCTAGCGCTGCTGCTGCTACTGCCCGCGTCCCCTCTGCCTAAGTCGGGTGTCGAGCCTGGTCCCGCTACCGTCGGTGGTTTTCGGGGAGCTAGCGGAAGTTAGCGGGGAAGTAACGGAGCGCTAGCAGGAGCCCCAGCTGGCTACAGCGGGGAGCTAACGGGGAAACTGACCGAAGGTAGTAGCGGCGCGTAACCCGACTTTTACGGTACTTGACACACAGTTTGAACTTGATGGTGTTTTTCTTTTAAATGCATTCGGATTTACCTGAAGAACGCCGGTCGCCGTACAGCATTTTAAATCACCCTCTGAGTGCAGTTTCCTCCTACATGCTCTGTCTTATTTATTCGAGCATTCATTTCCAGTCCCGCTCCTCCCCGAAGAAACGTTTATTTTGCTCATCTGGCAACAAGATGCCGGGAGGAATCGCGAAGTTTAGTGACATAGATAAGACGATAAAAGCTCAGCCAGGGCTTGTTTGTTTGTTTAATGGAGAACAGGCCTTTTGTGTGGCTTTCTTCTCTTTAAGTTTTCTTTTGTTTGTTTTTCTTTTTGTTTCTGCGAGTCCCCGTGTGATCAAGCCGAGCTCCATTTGGCCCCGAACAGTGTGCCATTCTGTCTCCGTTGCCTCCTCCATCGGGTGGAATTGAGCTTTTGGACGCGTTTCCCGGTTCTGTGCTGAATTATTGTTGGCACGTCGAGCTCAGCCAACCTTGGGTTTCCCTGCCAGGATTTAATGGCTGGATATGCTCACAATGGAGCTTTTCAGGATTTCTCTTTTTGAATGAGTCTGGACTGAAGAAAATACTTTTCATTTCAGCACAAAGGAGAAAAGGGAATTCCTGTTTGGTCTCGTGCAGTAAAGTGTCACCCGACAACCCATCTACTTTCTAGCCGTCGTGTTTATTTATCAGCTGCTCGGAAAAGAGTTTTTGGATGATTCTCCTCATAATGTCATCCAGTTTAACAAAGTCTGAGTCAATCTACTGTTGTGTAGATTCTGACGTCTGGTTCTCCTCCAGTCATGTGTTTGGCCCCGCTAAGGCAAACATTGACCGTGTAGTCCAACAGGAAATACTCCCACATCTGGTGCTGGTTCAGAACATCAACATGAAGAAGTGGGCTTTATGGGGAGTTAATGTGTCCCCTCTCTCTCTCTCTCTCTCTCTCTCTCTATCCCCTCTCTCTCTCTCTCTCTCTCTCTCTCTCTCTCTCTCTCTCTCTCTCCCAGCCCCCCGACAGCCCCTCGTACCTCCAGGCCCCCCTGCCCCCCCCCAGAGGGTCCTAAACATCTCTGCTGCCTCTACACATTCATATACTTTACACTCTTTAATCACTCCTCCTACAGTTGGGTTTAGGCAACACAACCAACAGTTGGGTTTAGGCAACACAACCAACAGTTGGGTTTAGGAAACACAAACAACAGTTGGGTTTAGGCAACACAACCAACAGTTGGGTTTAGGCAACACAACCAACAGTTGGGTTTAGGCAACACAACCAACAGTTGGGTTTAGGCAACACAACCAACAGTTGGGTTTAGGCAACACAACCAACAGATAGATTTAGGCAACCCAGCCAACACTTCGGTTGAAGCAACAGAACCAACAACGGTTAGGTTTAAGCAACTATTTTGGAGCAACTAAGCCACCAACAGTTATGTTGGAGCAACTAAGCCACCAACGGTTATGTTGGAGCAACTAAGCCACCAACGGTTATGTTGGAGCAACTAAGTCACCAACGGTTGGGTTGAAGCAACTAAGTCACCAACGGTTGGGTTGAAGCAACTAAGTCACCAACGGTTGGGTTGAAGCAACTAAACCACCAACGGTTATGTTGGAGCAACTAAACCACCAACAGTTATGTTGGAGCAACTAAACCACCAACAGTTATGTTGAAGCAACTAAACCACCAACAGTTATGTTGGAGCAACTAAGCCACCAACAGTTATGTTGAAGCAACTAAACCACCAACAGTTATGTTGAAGCAACTAAGCCACCAACAGTTATGTTGAAGCAACTAAACCACCAACAGTTATGTTGAAGCAACTAAGCCACCAACAGTTATGTTGAGGCAAACTGTCACAAACCGGCTTCTCCTTAAAGTCCTGTTTGTTGGATTCATCACCTCTTTCCTGCCCAGCAGTACTCATCTTTCTGGATATTATAAAGTACGATACTCGCTCTTGAATGTTGCTTATCAACGTGGTTGCATTTAATTCATGTGTCCACCATGAATAAAGATCATTATTGACTTTCCTTTGGCAATATTTTCATGCTTTAGCGACACGAAAAACAAACAGACAATTCGTGACTATTTAACAAACTGCTATGATACTGAGCTGATATTTGACTTCCTGTCTCACACACACACACACACACACACACACACACACACACACACACACACACACACACACACACACACACACACTCGCACTCGCTTTCTCCCAGCCGTTGGAATTCACGCTCATTAAGATAATGTTATGGTCTGTCCTGGTATCAGTCATTCCTCGCTGTCCTAATCCGAGTGCATCACAGGCTGTTATGTTTGGGGGAAGACGGTTGTCTATTTATTCTGTTTCCCATCAGCAGGAACAGTTACGTGTGTGTCCGTTGCAACCTTGTGGGGTTTTATTTGTTTGTAACAGATGGCCAACAGAGTACAGTTTATATACGGATTATATATATATATATATATTGTGTGTGTATATATTTTAAATATATATACATATTTATATATGTTAAATTAACCCATTCTTTGACATCTATCTATCTATCTATCTATCTATCTATCTATATATATATATATATATATATATATATATATATATATATATATATATATAGATAAGATATTCCTTTATTAGTCCCGCAGTGGGGAAATTGCAGGATTAAAGCAGCGGATAGGTAAAGTGCTTACAAGAAATCAAAAATAAAGTAATATAAATAAACAATAGTAAAAACAGTAAATAATCCACAATAGCAATATTATATATACAGACAGAATATGTATTATTTTATTTAAAAATGTATTTATATTGCACCAGTTGAAGGGATTCAGTCTCCTGGGAGCTCAGCTGGTTGTGCAGCCTGACAGCAGCAGGAAGGAAGGACTATTTATCTGTATGTATCTATGAATTTGCAACTCCTCGTCTTTAACGCCGGTGTCTTCTCTGCCCTCCTCTCAGGCCGTGTGACCCCCGAGCAGCTGTGCTCCTACGTGCAGCTGTTCCGGGGCAGTTGCGGGGCGCTAGAGAGCCACGGCGGGGTGCTCCAGCTGGCCCTGGCCACGGCCCAGACGCTGCGCCACCCGGGCCTTCCCCGCTGGGACGCCTGCCTGGCCTTCGAGAGGCTGCTGCTGCAGGTCCGTACTCACCGCCTCTCGCCTTACGCAACAATCCTGTCGTCCATGCAAGCCATTCTCTATTATATTTAATTATTTTACATTAGGAATGTGGATCAAATAACTTTGTACTCTCCGTGGCCTCGTTTTCCACTGCAATATGTATAAAAAAGTCCTGCATCGCTATGGAAACGGCACAATCATGACTAGAAGTGGTCTTTTGTGCAGAATAACACGGTCACAAAGCCATAAATCATATAAAAAAAGACTCCTTTCCTCCCCTCTCTGTTCTGTGCTCAGCAGCCTGCACTTCAGTTGAAGAATTAGCATCTGCACCATTGCTTACTCCTCTCTTTACAAGACCTCTTCACTTTAAAAAACTCAGGGAACATAAAAACCTGGAAGTCTCTCAGGAGCCAGTGTTTGTTTGGTTTGTCCCTTCTGGGCTACCGTAGAAACATGGCGGTGCAACATGGCGACAGACACGAAGGCTCATTTTAAGCTCAGGAAGACGCAACGATTCTTCCTTTATTTGTTATTACACACTAATGAAAACACAGTTATGAACATTATACTCCACCTCTGCTCCTGGATGACCAATACTTCTGCACACTGGCCCTTTAAGCAGGAACATTCGCTAGCAATTTGTAATTAACTGTAATTATTCCTTCACATCTGGGCCTTCGGGTAAATATTAGATTCCCGAAGCTCAGCAGGTAAGTGGGCCTGTGGTTTGCTCGACGGCGGCCAGAATGTTGTTCATAAACAAGGTCAGTTGTGTTTGTAAGGAAAACATTCGGATCCAGTAAACAGCAAAAAATAAAATAAAAAAAACGGCAGGTTTTCCATCATGTTGTCTAAGAGGAAGGGGTCTACTTTACGGAGGCGGATGGATACGTGGTTTTGAGTGTGCAGGTCTGATGGAGAGTGTCACAATGCATCAGAAAGCCACAGTGAATCACTCTGGCGCCATTTCCTCCTCCTCCTCCTCCTCTTCCTCCTCTTACCTTTCGCTATTTTCATAGCTCTGTCTTCCCGGAGCTGTGCAGCGAGCGGTGGGGCAGCAGAGTATTTAGGAACTTATTAAACTAAATCACGGAGAAGAAGTAAAACAAGCTCGCGGCGGCGCCCCCCGTGCCAAATTGGAATTTGAAAAACAACCTCATAAAGCTCGGTCCTCAGCTGGTTTATTTAATAAAGGAGGAAGACTTTAGGGGCTTACAGTCCCAGCATCCTTTACTTCATGACCCCTTTGATCCCCACATGGCCGTCTACCTGTGGATGACTCAGAGGATCTTCTTCTGCAGGTTCGGTCTCGTAACCAGCCGGCCGTTTGGTGACTGTGTCCCCAGCTGGAACAACGGGCTCGTTAACTCTCGATGACTCCGTTAATAACAGACGGTTGTTGTATTTAGCAGCAGGGTAATATATATTTATTTATATTTATCTTTTTTTAATTAAATGTTTTTATTTATAGATTTTTTTTATATAGATTTTTCTTTACATGTATTTATATATATATATATATATATATATATATATATATATATATATATATATATATATATATATATATAATTTATTTTACATTTTTGTATTTATATAGATTTTTATTTTATTTTTGTATTCATATATATTTGTTTTTATTTATATATATATTTAAATATATATATTTTGTAATGTATTTATTTATATATTTTTTTTATTATTTATTTATATGTATACATATATATTTTCTAATGTATTTATTTATATTTTTTGTTTATGTATTTATATAAATATATATATATTTTTAATATATTTTAAATATCATATATATATATATATATATATATATATATATATATATATATAAATAAATAAAAATAAAAATAAATAAAAACATTTAATTAAAATATATATATATAAATATATCCTGCTGCTAAATACAACAAATGAAATGTTTTGATATATATATCTTTAAGACTTGTGGGTTCAAAAAGACATTCTTCTTCTGGAATCAGATCTCACAATCAGGCCTTGAGCGCGATGTGAGAGTCTAAACGGGTTTGAGTTTTATTGAGGTATTAAGGGAAATGAGTTGTGTGTCCTCTGTGCCGCCCGCCCTTCTGTTGATTTCATTTCCATGTGAGTTTTCTTTGCTGTTGTTGCTTTGGCTCAACGAGGACTGAGAAGTTAATTACTTTACCAAAAAAAAATGGCGGGTTTTGAGGGCTTTTCCAGCCCTCTCTGGCCGGCGGTCGGGGCTCTGTTTGCTCTGCTGAGTGCGCTGGGGGGCCGCTGGGGGGCCGCTGTGGACCCGACTGGGCAGACTGGGGGCTGTGTGGCTAGGACTGGGCAGACTGGGCAGACTGGGGGCTGTGTGGCTAGGACTGGGCAGACTGGGCAGACTGGGGGTCTGTGGTGCTCACTGAGGCGAAGGGGCCGATGAGTTCGGGGCCTTTCCCGGCTCGTGCCTCTCCAAACTGCTCCGCATTAAAACGCTGTGTAACGGCGACCTCGTGACCCAGACTCATGAGGTAATGCTGAAATAATGAACTGGGCTTTTTGCAGATTTTATTAGAATATTTTTTTAAATGGCGGCCTTTACAATCTACACGCAGCTCAACTCTAACTTTTCAAAGTAGCAGGAGGGTTTTGGAAGCCCAGACTGGAAATCTGGCGGCCATTTTAGTCCTTTACAAGGATGGTTTTGGTTCTTATAGCAACCAAAGAACATGCTTTGTCTACTGTGTTTTGGTCTGAAGCTTTATTAAATACTGCTGGAATTCTTGTTCCTCCATTTTGGTTTTCTGGACCTTTTTGTTCTGGTTCCCACCTCGGATCCTTTGGCCCTTCAGGAGTCTTGGGTAACGTCAACTATTAAATGAATCGTCAGCTATTTTGCTAATTGCTTAATGGGTTTGAGGAATATCCCCGATCCCGGTCCACGGGGCTTCCTGGTTGTTTTGAGAGTTTTCTGGCTCCTCCCCTCCTCTGTGACGGCAAACTGAAAATCTCTGAGACGTTTGAGGACGTCGTCCTTGAAAAAGATTGATCGTAATGGTTCAACCAAAGAAAATGCTTGACGGACTAGATCGCGGTTCCCCAACGACGTGTCCGTCATCGCTACTCTCTGAGTCGTCCTCCAGGCGGTCCTGATTCTGCTGAGTCGGCTGAATTCTGTGCAGCACGTTTTGCATTGAAATGCCAAGAAATTGTTTCGCCAAAAATTGTCAAAATTATTATAACATAATAATAATATATATAAAAATAATGTAATTAAATGTATATATAAAATATATATATATATATAAAAAAAAATTATATATATATATTTAAATTTTTTTTTTTTATATAAATACATAAACAAAAAATATAAATAAATACATTTAAAAAAAAAATAAAAAAAATATATATATATATATATATATATAAATAAATAAATTGTCAAAAAATTGTCAGAAATTGTCAGACATTCTCAAATTTAACTTTTTTTTTAATTCTCAAAATTATTATAACAAAATAATAATAATATATATAACAAAATTATGTAATTAAATATATATAAAAATATATATAAAATAAATTATATATATATTTAAAAAATATATATTTATATAAATACATAAACAAAAAATATAAATAAATACATTTAAAAAAAATATATATATATATACATATAAATTCTCAAAAATTCTCAAAAATATTATAACAAAATAATAATATATGTATAAAAACATAATGTAATTAAATATATATATATATAAAAAATATATATAACATACATTATATATATATAATTTAAAAATATATATTTATATAAATACATAAACAAAAAATATAAATAAACACATTTAAAAAAATATATATACATATCCATATATAAATTAATTCTCAAAAATATTATAACAAAATAATAATATATGTATAACAAATAATGTAATTAAATATATAGATATATAAAAAATATATATATAAAATAAATTATATATATATATATTTAAAACATATATATTTATATAAATACATAAACAACAAATATAAATAAACACATTTAAAAAAATATATACATATAAATAAATAAATAAATAAATTCTCAAAAATTCTCAAGATTTCTCAAAACCGCTCTCGAGCCGTGACGCCCGCGGGTGTCTCGCAGCCCAGTAAATGATATCAGGGTGCAGATGTGCCGACATCAGTGGGACTGTGATGTTTAAACGCGGTCAGAGTGCCGCTCCCCGTGTTTATATCTGCCGTTACGGAGACGCCTCACCTCCTCGGTAACGCGTTCATCCTCGTGTGAGGTTTCCAGAGATCTCCCCGTCTGGCACGTAAGTGTTTTTCTTGTTTTGGGGGGTCTGAATGGCTCATATTGAGCCTCCTGGTCCGGCTCCAGCCCGCAGCTCCAGAATGTGCACGCTGGACGTGCTGAGCGCTGGGTGGTGTAAAAAAAAAAAAAAAAAGACTCAACAGACGCAGTCTTTCAGCGCTTCCCAGAACATCACCGGCTTGATGCCCCCCCAAACCAAACATGTACACAGCGACTGTACCACCGGGACACGCTGCAGCTGCCTGTCACCTCTGCAGAGGCGGAGGCTTGTGTCTGGCCTGCAGTCCATTAGCCCGTCACACGGCGGGACGACGGCCTCCCTCACCCCGCCGGCTGCTTTCACTCTGCCGGGATCACCAGAAACATCCAGGCTGCGAGTCACCGCAACGCCTGGTGCCGCTCTCTGCTTCAGTCCCTACAAGCCGGTCCATGTCACAGAAGTGTGAGAGCAAAGCCGTGAACCAACAACCCCGATTCCTCTTCGCATTCATTTACAGAAGTGGAAATATCTTTCATCCCTGCTGTTTTTATATCTTATTTTCTGTCTGTAAGTTGCTGCTACCCGACACCAAATTTCCCCTTGGGGATTAATAAAGTATACATTCATTCATTCATTTCATGTGTGTAGATATACAATGACAAATTGTTAATTTACCCTCATTATTTATCTTCTCGCAAGATAAAAAAATACAAGTGAGTCGTTCTGAAAACTTCAGCATCGACCCGAACGTGAGGAAACTAGTTTCAACCAATCAGAAGTCTTCACGGTTCCAACATTATAGCCGGACCAATACTAGCTTTGTTTTGTACATAAAAACAAAACAAAAAAATCTTCATATGTTTTTATTTTTTATAATATTTGATAGATAGATATTGGATATTATAATATCATTATTGTGGAATTAGATTCCAGTGGTGGCGGCGGCTTCGGATTCTTTGACTCGTGTGATGCAAGCGTTTAAAATAACTTAAAATAAGCGTCTAAAAGTTAACATTCATAAAAGAAAACGTTTTTATAAAGATAGCTGTAATAATCACCCAAACTTACAAAATGTTTTAAATCTAATAAAATAGTCTGCTTCAATCCATATTTCCATACAATAAATTCCACAATGACAATTTTTTTAAATTTATTTCCATTCATGTTAGAATGATGACGTCATAACAACATTGGGTTTGGTTCAGGCTTCTTTAAGTGGAGTCTGACTGTCTCGGAGACGTTTAGCTCCCGTTCTGTGCGCCTGGTGACCCGTACATCCCATTATCTGCCCCAGTACAGTGTCAGCCTGTGCTGGCTTAAAGCCTCGTGACCTTTGACCTCTGTCTCCTGACCCCTCCTGCAGATACGCTGACCTGTGCATGCTCAATAAAACCACGTCATTGTAGAGCCAATCCACAGAGAACTGAACATGCACTTATATATATGTATATGTGTGTGTGTGTGTGTGTGTGTGTGTGTGTGTGTGTGTGTGTGTGTGTGTGTGTGTGTGTGTGTAACATCTGGATTGTATCATCACTGGTGGCGACAGAAGGAAAAATGTTGGTATTGGTCCCGAGCAACTTTCATCTTATCTGACTGCCAGACAGGGGCTCTAAGCCTGTAATTGTTCTTTCCCCAGGGGATGGAGCCCAGTCCCCACATCCCAGACATTCCCCTGGTTCTCCATCTCTGCTGTGTCCCCAACAGGGAGGGGTTTGATGGGGTTTGGTGGGGTTTGATGGGGTTTGGTGGGGTTTGGTGGGGTTTGATGGGGTTTGATGGGGTTTGATGGGGTTTGGTGGGGTTTGGTGGGGTTTGATGGGGTTTGGTGGGGTTTGGTGGGGTTTGGTGGGGTTTGATGGGGTTTGGTGGGGTTTGGTGGGGTTTGATGGGGTTTGGTGGGGTTTGATGGGGTTTGATGGGGTTTGGTGGGGTTTGATGGGGTTTGGTGGGGTTTGGTGGGGTTTGGTGGGGTTTGGTGGGGTTTGATAGGGTTTGGTGGGGTTTGATGGGGTTTGATGGGGTTTGATGGGGTTTGGTGGGGTTTGATGGGGTTTGATGGGGTTTGGTGGGGTTTGATGGGGTTTGATGGGGTTTGATGGGGTTTGATGGGGTTTGGTGGGGTTTGATGGGGTTTGGTGGGGTTTGGTGGGGTTTGATGGGGTTTGGTGGGGTTTGATGGGGTTTGGTGGGGTTTGGTGGGGTTTGATGGGGTTTGATGGGGTTTGGGTTGGGGGGGTGTGCTGTGTTTTCGCTGTAGATCGTAACAAAAGGGTGAGAATGACTCGGGGCGTTGCCTTAAGAAGAGCAGCCACTGACCTCCAGATCCCCGCTGTTTAACAGCCTCATCTGGACTGACCGTCTACAGGAGGACACACACACAGTAGTGTGTCCTCCCCCTCCACCCCGGAGCAACGCACCTCAGGAGCCTCAGGAGGTTCAGGATCAACTCCCGTCTGGCTTCTGTTGATCTCCTTCCTCCAAACCCCAGGACTCAACTTGCTATGGGCAACCATTAAAAACTAAAATTGCTCACCGATTTTTGACCCTTTTGTTGCAATCAATGGCAACCCCTTAATAATGAAGAGCAAGTTGGCGAACGTCAAACGGGGCGCCTTGAAGTAGATATGTTTTAATATTTGTGGCATCAGTGATGCGGTTACTTTCACCGCGAGCATCTGTTGTCGAGACAATGGTGAAGTTGTGCGTCTGTGGGGTTGAAAGGTCGAGCAACACGTCAACGCAACGACCGACTGGGAGGATTGATTCAACTCGCCCCGAACAAAACAACTACATGGAGCTTTTCAAAGTCTTGGGAGGTTTTACAGCATCTACAACGTTCACATGTTCAATTTACACATGTGAACATGTACACATGTTTACATGTACACACATACACATATACACACATACACACATACACATGTACACACGTTTACATATACACATGTACACATGTTCACATGTTTACATATACACACATACACATGTACACACATACACATGTACACACGTGAACACATACACATGTTTACATATACACACATACACATGTACACACATACACATGTACACACGTTTACATATACACATGTACACACGTTTACATATACACACATACACACATACACATGTACACATGTTTACATATACACACATACACACATACACATGTACACATGTTCACATATACACACATACACATGTACACACATACACATGTACACACATTTACATATACACATGTACACACGTTTACATATACACACATACACACATACACATGTACACATGTTCACATATACACACATACACATGTACACACGTTTACATATACACACATACACATGTACACATGTTCACATATACACACATACACATGTACACACGTTTACATATACACACATACACATGTACACATGTACACACGTTTACATATACACACATACACATGTACACATGTTCACATATACACACATACACATGTACACACGTTTACATATACACACATACACATGTACACATGTTCACATATACACACATACACATGTACACACGTTTACATATACACACATACACACATACACATGTACACACGTTTACATATACACACATACACATTTACACATGTACACACGTTTACATATACACACATACACACATACACACGTACACATGTACACACGTTTACATATACACACATACACATGTTCACATGTACACACATTTACATATACACACATACACACACATACACATGTACACACGTTTACATATACACATGTACACATGTACACACGTTTACATATACACATGTACACATGTACACACGTTTACATATACACACATACACATGTACACACGTTTACATATACACACATACACATGTACACACGTTTACATATACACACATACACATGTACACACGTTTACATATACACACATACACATGTACACATGTTTACATATACACACATACACATGTACACACGTTTACATATACACACATACACATGTACACACGTTTACATATACACACATACACATGTACACACGTTTACATATACACACATACACATGTACACACGTTTACATATACACACATACACATGTACACATGTACACATGTTCACATATACACACATACACACACATACACATGTACACACGTTTACATATACACATGTACACATGTACACACGTTTACATATACACACATACACATGTACACACGTTTACATATACACACATACACATGTACACACGTTTACATATACACACATACACATGTACACACGTTTACATATACACACATACACATGTACACATGTACACATGTTCACATATACACACATACACACACATACACATGTACACACGTTTACATATACACATGTACACATGTACACACGTTTACATATACACACATACACATGTACACACGTTTACATATACACACATACACATGTACACACGTTTACATATACACACATACACATGTACACACGTTTACATATACACACATACACATGTACACACGTTTACATATACACACATACACATGTACACACGTTTACATATACACACATACACATGTACACACGTTTACATATACACACATACACATGTACACACGTTTACATATACACATGTACACATGTACACATGTTCACATGTACACACATTTACATATACACACATACACACACATACACATGTACACACGTTTACATATACACATGTACACATGTACACACGTTTACATATACACATGTACACATGTACACACGTTTACATATACACACATACACATGTACACACGTTTACATATACACACATACACATGTACACACGTTTACATATACACACATACACATGTACACACGTTTACATATACACACATACACATGTACACACGTTTACATATACACACATACACATGTACACACGTTTACATATACACACATACACATGTACACACGTTTACATATACACACATACACATGTACACACGTTTACATATACACACATACACATGTACACACGTTTACATATACACACATACACATGTACACACGTTTACATATACACACATACACATGTACACACGTTTACATATACACATGTACACATGTACACACGTTTACATATACACACATACACATGTACACACGTTTACATATACACACATACACATGTACACACGTTTACATATACACACATACACATGTACACACGTTTACATATACACACGTTTACATATACACACATACACATGTACACACGTTTACATATACACACATACACATGTACACACGTTTACATATACACACATACACATGTACACACGTTTACATATACACACATACACATGTACACATGTTCACATGTACACATTTACATATACACACGTACATGTTCACATGTACGTGTGTATATGTAAATGTGTTTACATGTGTGTGTACATGTGAACATGTGTACACATGTTCACATGTACACACACATGTAAACACATTTACATGTACACATATACACATGTACACACATACACACATACACATGTTCACACGTTCATCGTTCAGCTGCTGTATAACTGCATCGTCTCTGTATTACTTAAAAATATAAGGTGACAAAAAAAATGGCAACCTGGCATCCATTTTTCAAAGTTTGAGCCCTGAAACTCCACTTCCTGTTTCCATGTGGCTCACCCTGCATCTCCAAACAAACGCCTCACAACTGTGTTCTGTAGCCGGAGGAGAACATGTGCAGAGCTGCAGGACAGTGGGGTTTATCAGCTGAGCGAGTTATTTACCTATCTCTTCCTTCCTGTGTTTAGCTGGAGAGGATTACAGCGGGAGAGAGGAGTTCACTCCCAGCTATCTCCCCCGGCTCTCTGCCCCGAGACGGCTGTGTTTACGTTGCTCTGCGCCGCTCGGGCCCTAATGTACTATCTGTTTAATACTCAGAGAGAGGCCTGTTTATAGAGAGGGACCTTTTTTCTTTAACAGAGGTGATGGGCTGCGAAGCCAGAGGGCCACCTCGCCTCATCTCACTTCCTGTTATCATTACCTCTCTTCCTCTCAGACGACGGGGAAGAGGTGCTCCGCTGCCTGCGTTGCTTCTCCCTAATTGCTTCGCCGCCCCGCCGGCCGTCTCCCGTGAAAAATAAAAAATGGTGGATCGCGAGGAGGCCCAATCACGTCGCCTCGCATTAAAACCTCGGCTCTCTCGGCCCCGTGGTAATTTGCATGCGCTGCATTTTTAAACGTTCTGCTAAGCATCTTTTCTTACTAAATCTATATCTCAGCCCACTGAACTGAATCTTTATAGGAATTGCTTCGGCGTTAATAGCCGTGGAATTATAAGCCGAGGGAGGAAGATGAACTCTTTAGGGTTTAATGCGCCGAACGGTTTCTCTTCCACTTAAAGCGGCCCTTTTTCTCCGCATTCAGTCAGAGTCGCACATGTGCGTCTGTTGTTCTGGTCTCTATTGTTTACTGCGGCTGTTTAACTGTCTCAGTCGAAACCGATCTCGTCAGGAGGGTTTTTCATGTGGCCTGGAGTTTCTTTACCCTCAAGAATGTGTGCTTGTTCTGCAGGATTTAAACTGAATGTTTTTCACAGCCTCGGTTTTCTTTCCAGGCGGCAAACCTCCGGTTTCTGACGAGTGATGTAGAAGTCTATGCTTCATGTGTTAAAGCTGCATTCTCTCTCCTGACCACCAGGGGGCGACTCCTCTGGTTGTGTAGAAGTCTATGCTTCATGTGTTAAAGCTGCATTTGCTCTCCTGACCACCAGGGGGCGACTCCTCTGGTTGTATAGAAGTCTATGCTTCATGTGTTAAAGCTGCATTCTCTCCACTAACCACCAGGGGGCAGCGACTCTGGTTGTATAGAAGTCTATGCTTCATGTGTTAAAGCTGCATTCTCTCCTGACCACCATGGGGCGACCCCTCAGGTTGTATAGAAGTCTATGCTTCATGTGTTAAAGCTGCATTCTCTCTCCTGACCACCAGGGGGCGACTCCTCTGGTTGTATAGAAGTATATGCTTCATGTGTTAAAGCTTCATTCTCTCTCCTGACCACCAGGGGGCGACTCCTCTGGTTGTATAGAAGTCTATATAAATGACTCTACTTCTCTTGATGTATTCCCTCAGTAAACATTGTAAACATGAGTTTATGTCTCAATCTCTAGTTTCAAGTCTTCTTCAATACAGCATGATGTTCATTTAGTAAATTATGGTCATTTAGAGTCAAACAGACCATAAAGCAGGGGACGCTTTAGGGGCGGGGCTACTAGGTGATTGACAGGTCTCTCCAGGGACGTATACGGCGCCTCTACGTCACTCCTCCTCAGTCCAGATGAAGTCACTTCCTGTTCACTGGTTGCCAAAAGCCAACTTTTGAGACTTGAAGACCTCAATGCTCAGCATTCACCCTCGGATTGTTAACAACGGCTGCAGGAAAGAAGCGACAGCTGACCGTTTGGGAAGATGGCGGGGGTTGCAAGAGACCCAACAATGTCCCAGTGTCCCCACTTAAGAGCGTTATCTCCCTCCGACTCACACTCGACGCCCTTTCTTCTCCTTTTTATCTGCTCGCATTGCTCCCATTTATTCCCCCGATAAACTGCAGCCAGATGTGCTTTGCAAGCGTGTGCGGCCATGTGTGCACACGCATGCATCCATGCATGCGGCATCCTCTAACGTGCTTACTCTGGTAACATTGTCTCGACTTCCTGTCGTCACAAACAGGGCCCTCTGTTCCCCCGCAGAAAAGCTCCACCTCAGGACGGATTAACCGGCGGGTCGTTTGTCGCTACCTGCTGGGCGGGGGTCGCTGGGCGCAGGCCGGCGGGGGTCGCTGGGCGCAGGCCGGCGGGGGTCGCTGGGCGCAGGCCGGCGGGGGTCGCTGGGCGCAGGCCGGCGGGGGTCGCGGCCCGCAGGACATGAGTCTTTGTGTCCGTGTGTCTGATCTGAAATGGAGACGGAGAAACATTCCAGGACCTTTTGAGTGTCTTCTTTAGATACTGATTGACCCCCGTGAGCCAGATTACAGATTGTTTCTCTCTCCGGTGTGATTGATCAGCTCAGGGTGACGACCTGAACGGCCTTTTTGTTGCCCGATCAGAAGGTTTTAGATTTTCTTTCTTTTAGCTTAGTTCATACTCGAGTTCGAGCTCTTGGGTTTTGCACCTCTCTCACTTTGCAACGAGGCAATCGGAGCTTTTCAGATGTCACAAATAGTTCTCTGATCAAAGGTGTCGGAGGATTTTTACAAAGACGGCCATTTTGTCTTTAAACGCTTTAGAAACAGAGGTCTTAAACATATTCATTTGAGTAAATATTTAGCAACCAAATCAAATAGTTTGCAGGATATTCAACCTTTTTAGTTTTCTTTAAAATGCATTTAATACTTGACTTGTTTGTAAAGTTGTTTATGAACATGAGATATGAGTTCACGGATGATTACGATCCCTCCTCGTCATTGGGGAAGTTGGGTTCTTGCTTCTTCGCGGTACATTTCGTACCGGACAATAATGTTTGGTTTCTTTCTTGGCCATGTTTGGTTTCTTTCTTGGCCACCGCCCCCCTCCGGGACCCAGTGGATCAGTAGTGCCCCCTACTGCCGAGGACCACCAAAGACCTGCATCCTGTATCCGGTGGGGCAAGAATGAGTGACCGCCCCCTCAGGTCGCGGAGCCAAAGGTGGGACAAGGACTCCTCTTTGCTGTAATTGCACCCATCTGAACCCCCGCAGCCCCTCCGATCGCTCATGCCCACCCTGCAGACCTCGCCGCCCGGGGATTCGCCCCCGAGTCGCCCAAAGGGGAACCGGGGCGGACCGATCGCCCCGGCAACAAGAGTGGGGAGGGTCAAACCGGGTCAATGGGAGACAGAGACTCCTGCCACCCCTCGCTCTGTCATTAATTACCCATAGTCCCCTGGGGCAGCGCTCCCCGTGTAACCACAGAGCCCGACAGGCTGCATCCAAAAGGGAAGGCTTTGGAGTGTGAGCTCAGGTGATGGAGGACTCCATTGGCGTCTTCATCACCATTGAAGAGTTTTAATAACTTAGTTTGTCAAATTTAGACTTGCACGTGTAAAATAAATACAGCTTTATGTGTACATTACAATGCATAAGAGATATGATAATTAATAAGGGATATTTTTATGAAGAATGTGTAATTGTATGCATATGAAGGTCACATTGAAACACCGGAAGTTGAGACAGAATCTACCCTTTTCTGTGAAGAGAAGAAGAATAGCTGGTCCGCTGGTCTTTGCGGACGAGAGTCCCGTCTTTTTTTGGTAACGTTGCCTTCTGCTGTTGGTGGAATCGTCTCGTTTGAGCTAGAAATGAAACTCGTCTGTGGAGGGGTTTTCAGCCCTCGTGATGTGATTGAAGTCGGGGTGCAGAGAACTGGGCTCTGCTGGGGTCTGGAGGTAGTTAAGTACAGCGCTGCAGGGATGGCATACTCTTATTGTAGGCCAACAGGAAGTTAGCATCGAATCTAATGGGATCTAATGGGATTATTTCGTTAGATTTGGGATTTTTGCGGAAAATAAACGTTGAACGCCACTTTAATGATTTTTTTTCTAATCAACCAGGCGATCAAATGTAAATAACAGGCGGAGGGAATTCAGGGCAGACTTCAAGCTCTTGTTTTTACTCTGCGGTTGAATGAGGAGAAAGGTAAATGTTATACAGTTCTGTTATATGACTTCATGTTAGTCTATGGAGGAACTCCACCAGGTCACATGACTTCATGTTATAGAGGAACTCCACCAGGTCACATGACTTCATGTTATAGAGGAACTCCACCAGGTCACATGACTTCATGTTATAGAGGAACTCCTCCAGGTCACATGACTTCATGTTATAGAGGAACTCCACCAGGTCACATGACTTCATGTTATAGAGGAACTCCACCAGGTCACATGACTTCATGTTATAGAGGAACTCCACCAGGTCACATGACTTCATGTTATAGAGGAACTCCTCCAGGTCACATGACTTCATGTTATAGAGGAACTCCACCAGGTCACATGACTTCATGTTATAGAGGAACTCCACCAGGTCACATGACTTCATGTTATAGAGGAACTCCACCAGGTCACATGACTTCATGTTATAGAGGAGCTCCACCAGGTCACATGACTTCATGTTATAGAGGAGCTCCACCAGGTCACATGACTTCATGTTATAGAGGAACTCCACCAGGTCACATGACTTCATGTTATAGAGGAGCTCCACCAGGTCACATGACTTCATGTTATAGAGGAACTCCACCAGGTCACATGACTTCATGTTATAGAGGAACTCCACCAGGTCACATGACTTCATGTTATAGAGGAACTCCTCCAGGTCACATGACTTCATGTTATAGAGGAACTCCACCAGGTCACATGACTTCATGTTATAGAGGAACTCCACCAGGTCACATGACTTCATGTTATAGAGGAGCTCCACCAGGTCACATGACTTCATGTTATAGAGGAACTCCACCAGGTCACATGACTTCATGTTATAGAGGAGCTCCACCAGGTCACATGACTTCATGTTATAGAGGAACTCCACCAGGTCACATGACTTCATGTTATAGAGGAACTCCACCAGGTCACATGACTTCATGTTATAGAGGAACTCCTCCAGGTCACATGACTTCATGTTATAGAGGAACTCCTCCAGGTCACATGACTTCATGTTATAGAGGAACTCCACCAGGTCACATGACTTCATGTTATAGAGGAGCTCCACCAGGTCACATGACTTCATGTTATAGAGGAACTCCACCAGGTCACATGACTTCATGTTATAGAGGAACTCCACCAGGTCACATGACTTCATGTTATAGAGGAACTCCACCAGGTCACATGACTTCATGTTATAGAGGAACTCCACCAGGTCACATGACTTCATGTTATAGAGGAGCTCCACCAGGTCACATGACTTCATGTTATAGAGGAACTCCACCAGGTCACATGACTTCATGTTATAGAGGAACTCCACCAGGTCACATGACTTCATGTTATAGAGGAACTCCACCAGGTCACATGACTTCATGTTATAGAGGAACTCCACCAGGTCACATGACTTCATGTTATAGAGGAACTCCACCAGGTCACATGACTTCATGTTATAGAGGAACTCCACCAGGTCACATGACTTCATGTTATAGAGGAACTCCACCAGGTCACATGACTTCATGTTAGTCTATAGAGGAACTCCACCAGGTCACATGACTTCATGTTATAGAGGAACTCCACCAGGTCACATGACTTCATGTTATAGAGGAACTCCACCAGGTCACATGACTTCATGTTATAGAGGAACTCCACCAGGTCACATGACTTCTCGTCTCCTCCGCTAAGATGAAGGACTAGTGTCCTAGTGAGGACACTTAGTCGTCTCCTTTAGACTCTTTTTTAAGACGCGTAAACACTTCTAAATTCACCATGAGGGGCGTTGTCTGACCTTTTTTTTTTTACATTGTAGAACAAAACTTTAAAATATCTTTTTTAATGTAGGCGTCCAACCAGAAACATTCAGAAAACACATTGACTTAGACGAGGGAGCCGGAAACTCATTTCCTGTGTTTCAGGACTCATTCCTGCAGCACTTCATTCCATTTAATTAGTTTTTTTGAACGTCCTGTAGCTGCTCCTCCTCTCTACGTGTCTGTCCTTCTTCTTCCCACAAAAAAAAACCCTTTTATCTTTTATTAATAATATCGATGTTTCTGCATCGATTCGTAAGGGATGGGTCTCGTTACATCTCGATCGGCTGCAGACGTGAAGCCACATGCTCGGTCTGGAACATGTGCGCGTTGAGGAAAGTATTTGTGAACGGATTCGCCTCCAAGGGCCTCAGAACCGTCGCCAAAACGCTGGATATGTTCAGCGCAATTATGACGAATGGAGTGTGATTGCGCTCATGTTTGCACACAGAGAGATGCCATCTTTAATGAGCTACACGTGACGTAAACACACACACAGAATGGGTGGAAGTATCTAGAACATGTGGGCCGTTGTACGACGTTCTGTGTTGAAAAGTTTCCACTTGGCCGTCACGGCACTTCCAAGACAAAGCTAAGCTCTTCCAGCCTTCTGCGCTTCATTCTATCCAGCAGGAATAACAAGTGAGGGGAAAACCTCACTAATTCCTGCGTTTTTTACTTGGCTTTCATCTGGAGGGAATGCATGTGGCCCACTTTTCCTCTTCTATTGTTCTAAGTACACTTGGAGACACATGTTTGTCCCCTCCGCCGTTTTCATGGGAATGGGACTGAAAGTAACCCAAAACGAGCAGCAACGGCAAACCGCTGATTATGAGGAGGAGGAGGGAGGGAGGAGACTGGTTTCCCATACTCCCTCCTCTAACTCTCCATCTTCTCCATCCCGCTATCTCTTTTTATTCCCCTGTTCGGAGTTATTTCGGATGCTGTGTCACAGCAGCAGACACAGGGTCCAGGTTTACGGCCTCCTGCACGCCGTGTGTTCGAGAGGCTTTCGTGAATTTATTCCCTCGGTGGATGTGTGTCTTATTCGTGTTGAAACCTTCACGAGCCTTTCAACTAATTGTTCGGTTGCCTATAGTGGTTATTAAGGAGTCCGCTGTAGGAGAAGTGATTGATTTACATGACGGGTTAAATGGGTGGTGCACATCTGGCAGCGAGGATCACAAGTTCAGACTGAACTAACCACGACTCCACATCCTGCCCGAAACATAACAGCACTGAGGTGAAACTGCAGAATCACAATTTCTTTATTTTTTTTTTGCAAGTTTGCAAAGGTTTCAGTCTGCAGACGGCTGACTGCGCTCACTTTAATGTGTCGTTTTCATTTTCTGTGAATCGGCAAAAAGTTAAGCCAAGTATGTCCTAATATATTACAAAATAAAACTATTTTTTGCATGACTGCTGATAATGAACTCCAGTTCCTTAATAAGTCGCGCTGTGTTCCCAACTAATCCTGATTTTAACCAATGCAGAAGCCCTGCAATACATCTGACATCTACAAAGCATCTCCAGAGGTGCTGACGCAGCTCTGTGGTCGCGTTGGAGGCTGCAGTGTTTGGTGATGTTGCACTGCATTAAATTAGAGAGAAAGTCTGTCCACCGACATTAATATCAATGGAGATGGCCATTATATAAACAGTATTACAAACTAGTTTAGTGTGTTTGCTCATCATGGATTTAGAAAAGCAATGATATGTTTAAATAATTAGACATTCAAACCCATTTCTATGTCATTAGGCTGACTTTTAGTTCACAAATGTTGCCTTGTTTCAAGCTACTTTTTAAATGCGTCTTCCTTTTTAAAATGTTCAGCTGAAGTTTTACTTTCTGCACCGTCGAGTGTGCAGTTAATACAAAATAAAAGCATTGACGAGAGAAGGAAAGTAGACTCGTGCATCGCGTCCGTGTCACTTTTTTGATTGGCTGCAGTGAAAAAATGAAAGTGAGCAACTGCAAAGAAATGTTATGTTTTGACTCTAAATTTGGCGACGTTTTTGAGAGGGTAAAAAGCTGATTTACTTATTGCTTTATATGACTTTTAAAACTGAGATTGCAATCAATTATGATACCAAGGTTTTGGACATCGGCCTTTGTTTTAAGTCAATTTGTGCCAATACAAGTTGCAATCTTGAGTCACTTAGATTTTTTTTACAAATTCGGTAATTTCCGTTCGTCCTTATTCAGCCGAAGAAAGTGTTGAGACGTCCGGCTGCATCAACTATTCTTCTAGGGGACCAAAGTCGTTGCGTGAGAGGGCTAAGTAAGTGTGGGTGTCATCAGCAAAGATATGAGAAGAAATGGTATTTTTTTTTATCATCAATGATTTGTCCATGCAGGAGCAAATAAAGATTGAAAAACAAAGGCCCTCAAATCGACCCCTGGGGGACACCACAGGTCGAGGACGTTGGTGTTGAGGTATATTTTCAAATGGAAACTAAAAAGCTCCTGTCCTGTTATATTATCTGAGCCACTTGATAACCATATTTGAAAATCCAACCCAATATTCCATTCTGTGGGGTAATATATGCCAAAGGTTTAATTCAACAAAGATGATGTTTAGTACAAGTGTGTCGTAAATGTACTTAAATACAAAACTTAAATGTACTCTCAGAGTGAGACTGCTGTATACAGACAATTACGTCTTTAAACAACGGTGGTGAAGGTGATTCTAAAACATAAATGGGTAATATGAGCTGAGTGTTATACTCTGGACACTTGACTTTGTAATTCTCACGGTCTGAGTGGCGGTGCCTCTCGGCCAGTGCGATGTGTTTAGTCCTCGTTTCGGCAGCGATGCTCTGCACAGCGTCACCGCAGAGACAGACAGACAGACGAGGCTTTAGTGATGTGTTTACCATCTGTCCAGGAAGGACCGACATGATGGGAGAGGATGAGAAAGAGAGACGTTTTCACGGTGTATGAAAGCAAGTCTGAGGATTTACCACCAGGCGTCCACCATTACTTATCAAAGAGGCCAGTCAAACCTCGGTCCACCCTCTGTGGCGGACTGTCATCCCACAGACAGGCCACAGATTGTCCACGATGCCGTCTTCTTTATTCTCCAACACCCAGCTGGTCTTTGGACCCCAAAGGTGACCGGCAGATAATCAAGTTGGAAACGGCTGCCAACATTTAGAAAACACCCGCTGGCTGAAAATATAAATATATAACGCCCAGAAACAACTGCCCCCCTCACACTGGTGGAGAAATTATCCACGCAAGAAGTGAGAGAAACGTCCACAAGCTGTTGCCTTCAGTTTGTCGAGGAGGACGCTTAATCCATGAGGGGGGAACACAGTTTGTGACCCAAGAATTCTGGGAAGTGAAGTTGATCCATTAGACCCAGTGGAGGTAAAGGAAGGACTGAAGCATGATGGAGTAGGTTAGAGACATGGAGTTTACTTTGGCAGGAACCTCCGGTTCTAAAAAGTGAAGCCAGTATCTTAAACTTTCATTCAGGAAGAATATTTCTGGTTGTATAGAAGTATATGCTTCATGTAATAAAGCTGCATTCTCTCTCCTGACCACCAGGCGGTGACTCCTCTGGTTGTATAGAAGTATATGCTTCATGTGTTAAAGCTGCATTCTCTCTCCTGACCACCAGGGGGCGACTCCTCTGGTTGTATAGAAGTCTATGCTTCATGTGTTAAAGCTGTATTCTCTCTACTGACCACCAGGGGTCGACTCCTCTGGTTGTATAGAAGTCTATGCTTCATGTGTTAAAGCTGCATTCTCTCTCCTGACCACCAGGGGGTGACTCCTCTGGTTGTATAGAAGTCTATGCTTCATGTGTTAACGCTGCATTCTCTCTCCTGGCCACCAGGGGGTGACTCCTCTGGTTGTATAGAAGTCTATGCTTCATGTGTTAACGCTGCATTCTCTCTCCTGGCCACCAGGGGGTGACTCCTCTGGTTGTATAGAAGTCTATGCTTCATGTGTTGAAGCTGCATTCTCTCTCCTGACCACCAGGGGGCGACTCCTCTGGTTGTATAGAAGTCTATATAAATGACTCTACTTCTCTCTTGATGTATTCCCTCAGTAAACATTGTAAACATGAGTTTATGTCTCAATCTCTAGTTCCAAGTCTTCTTCAATACAGCATGATGTTCATTTAGTAAATTATGGTCTGGGAGTTTTTCCGTGTTTTCGTCTTACAACATGGTCACCTACCAGTTTTTCAGAGTTCAGTTTCACTCCACCCTCTCTGTCCCCTCTGGTTGCTAAAAACCAAGATGGCGACGACCAAAAGGCTGAAGTTGAAGCTTCAAAACAGAAGTCCACAAAACTACGACCTCTTTTTGAGTTCCCTCCAGTCTGAGTTTGGTGGAATGAGTGGAAGGGGGTGTGTCTTCCACTCATTCCTCTCTAGCCCTAAAAATCACACAAAAAATGGATAAAGAAATCTGGGCAAAACAAGGGAGACCATAAAAACCCAACAAGAAGAGGTGTTGGTATTACCGGTGTTCTTTTAGCAGAGCCGTGGGCTTAAGGCTCTGGGAATGTTTGTGCAGCAGAAACCCGGGCTGATGTTGTTTGTATTGTTCTATTTCAGCCTGCGCGTTGAACCGGCGTCAGCAGACACACACACACACACACACACACACACACACACACACACACAGACACACACACAAACAGAGAGAAATCAGCCGTGCACTCGTCACTGTCGGCCTCCCCCTTGACCCCAAACCCCCCCGTGTTTTGCGTCCATGGCCCTCTCATGAAATGTGGGTCAGCGCATAAAGAGGAGCGGGCGAACCCGCCGATGTGCCGAGTGTTTTACCAGATGGAGGCGCTGCAGCGCGCCGATGGTGTCGGTGAGCAGACGTGCAGTCTGCAGACGGATCACTGCGGGCCTGTGCTCGCTGCATCCTGGCCTGTGTGTTGTGTCCAGCCTTCTGCAGGACACTCCAGTAAACACCAGCGTAACAAATACACCTTCTGTTGCCTGTGTGTGTGTGTGTGTGTGTGTGTGTGTGTGTGTGTGCTCCAGTCAGACTGGCTTCTTAGTGTTTTGGTTGCATGCTCCTATATGAAACCTGTGTTGGCGTCGTCACGTCAGAGAGAGAAAGAGAGAGTGTGTGTGTGTGTGTGTGTGTGTGTGTGTGTGTGTGACAGAGGGCTGCTGTGTGTGCAGAACGCCACCCCGACTCAGGTCTTGGATTACTCACAGAGAAGAGACGTTCTCTTCACGCTCCGCCGCTCTGATGCACCGGAAAAAAAGTCACGGCGTCAGAATCGTGTTTTTATTTATAATCTTGCATCTTTTCAGAGGAAAAAGCTTTTGCCGAAAAAAAGAAGAAAAGATCCAAGTTTTAATCTGCGATGAATAAAACAATAAAACGATCCAACGGGGCGCTGGAATAAACAGAAACAGGAATACGAACGATATAATGCAATAAATAACAGTATCACAGAGAGAGGGAAGCCAGATGTTTACTAGTATATTCATATTTCTTCCCCCCTCTCCCTTTCATGTAAAATGAAAACATTCAGCTTTTATTTTGTAAAGTTTTCCTCCCCTCACTGCGGCTTCTATTCCCTCTCTCTGTTTATTGTCTCTGTCTTTTGTGTGTATGAAAAAGGGCTTTACAGTAAAATAAAAAACCTGGATTGGCTGAATATGCCTGCTGCTGTTTATTACACCGTCTTTACCCGATAATTCTTGTAATCCCTTTTTGGACGCCGACCCACACTGAGACCTCTCATGCTGGCGGGAAACAACGCTGATCATAATTTGCTGGTAAACGGGGAAAGATTGGAGCGTCATGTGACCCGATGACGTCGCTCAGACGAGCTCCTACGACTTCTTCTCATATCTTTGTTTTCTTGTTGTTTGTCTTTCCGGATTTTGTTTATCAAATGTTCCGGTAGGTTTCTTATTTTGAGCGTAATTCATCTGTGTGTACAGAATGTGGGGAAATGGAGGGAGATTGTTGAGATTAGCTGTTTTTATTCCGCATGTTTGGGGAAGAGCAGCCGTGTGTGGGCGCGTTTGTCGGCGTCTACGATGGAGAGACGCACATGTTGACGCAGAGCGTGTTTACACCAACAAGTAAACACTCACCTATACGCATCCAAACACAGCGAGGGCTCCGAACCCATTTACCTTAACTCGCTGCCTTCATTTAGCCACGGGCGCCGTTAGCTCTGTGACCTCTGTGACCTCTGGGTTAATGTGGGGTTCAGAAGAAGAAGCTCCGCCTCTCCCCATGTGTGGCACACTCGCAGACACACACATGCCTTCATGGCCCTCCTCCTTTTAGCGACCAGCTGTGTCTCAGAGTAGTGACTCACATCGGTGACACGGCGCTCCATGTTTTGTTCAAACGTCACAACAAAAAGCTGTGAACGGGTCCACCAGTGTCAAGGGCCCGCAACTGGAGCTTCAACGACGAAATGTCACTCAAAGAGACACAAACCAGGCTCAAAATGACCACAGAGAAACACAAAACGACAGCAAAGACGCTCAAAACAACAGCAAAGACACTCAAAACATCAGCAAAGACGCTCAAAACAACCACAAAGACACTCAAAACAACAGCAAAGACACTCAAAACAACAGTAAAGACACTCAAAACAACAGTAAAGACACTCAAAACAACAGCAAAGATACTCAAAACCACAAAGACGCTCAAAACAACCGCAAAGACGCTCAAAACAACCGCAAAGACGCTCAAAACAACCACAAAGACACTCAAAACAACAGTAAAGACACTCAAAACAACAGTAAAGACACTCAAAACAACAGCAAAGACACTCAAAACAACCACAAAGACGCTCAAAACAACCGCAAAGACGCTCAAAACAACCGCAAAGACGCTCAAAACAACCACAAAGACACTCAAAACAACAGTAAAGACACTCAAAACAACAGTAAAGACACTCAAAACAACAGCAAAGACACTCAAAACAACCGCAAAGACACTCAAAACAACCGCAAAGACACTCAAAACAACAGCAAAGACACTCAAAACAACAGCAAAGACACTCAAAACAACCGCAAAGACACTCAGAACAACAGCAAAGACACTCAAAACAACAGCAAAGACACTCAAAACAACCGCAAAGACACTCAAAACAACCGCAAAGACACTCAAAACAACACAAAGACACTCAAAACAACCACAAAGACACTCAAAACAACAGCAAAGACACTCAAAACAACCACAAAGACACTCAGAACAACAGCAAAGACACTCAAAACAACCACAAAGACACTCAAAACAACCACAAAGACACTCAAAACAACCACAAAGACACTCAGAACAACAGCAAAGACACTCAAAACAACCACAAAGACACTCAAAACAACCACAAAGACACTCAAAACAACCGCAAAGACACTCAAAACAACAGCAAAGACACTCAAAACAACCACAAAGACACTCAAAACAACCGCAAAGACACTCAAAACAACAGCAAAGACACTCAAAACAACCACAAAGACACTCAAAACAACAGCAAAGACACTCAAAACAACAGCAAAGACACTCAAAACAACCGCAAAGACACTCAGAACAACCGCAAAGACACTCAGAACAACCGCAAAGACACTCAAAACAACAGCAAAGACGCTCAAAACAACCACAAAGACACTCAAAACAACAGCAAAGACACTCAAAACAACAGCAAAGACACTCAAAACAACAGCAAAGACACTCAAAACAACCACAAAGACACTCAAAACAACAGCAAAGACGCTCAAAACAACCACAAAGACACTCAAAACAACCACAAAGACACTCAAAACAACAGCAAAGACACTCAAAACAACAGCAAAGACACTCAAAACAACCACAAAGACACTCAAAACCACAAAGACACTCAAAACCACAAAGACACTCAAAACAACCACAAAGACACTCAAAACAACAGCAAAGACACTCAAAACAACCGCAAAGACACTCAAAACAACCACAAAGACACTCAAAACAACAGCAAAGACACTCAAAACAACTACTTCAAGAGACACAAGAACACCTTATAGAGGCGTGAAACAGTTGCAAAGCAACAACAACAACAACAAGAGGCTGAAGAGCGACAGCGTTTGTGCGTCGCTCCTCATGTCGGAGAGGTGACGGGACCTTTTTTTTTTTCGGGATCGCACAGCTGGGATCCCCAACACACAGCTAGTGGTGTAACAGCATCCCAGAACCTCGACTGCAGGCTCTCCGGGACGGAGGGATGGAGTTTTGGAGGGAAAGAGGAGGAGATGGAGCGCCGGTGGGGCAACAGTGCCCCCTACTGTTGGAAATGTACGAGGGCTCAAACGGCAGAAACTTTATCTCCCGGCTTTTTGCAAACATTCTCCCATGAACTGAAACATGTGTTTTCTTTCACACGTCTCCAGCAGAAACAAAAGTAGAAGAAAGGATCACACACAGAAAGAAAGCTGCCCACACATTTAGAAATTTGCAATCAGCCCGTTTCCGACCAGTCGAGCCAAACTCTTATTTTGAAATCCGCCTCAGAGCCCCCCTGCTCTGCATGTGTGAGACTGGAACTGGAATCAGATGGGCCGCTTTAATGTTTCACACTACATGTTTCGACGCGACAGGAGAAATGTAAACTCTTGCATCGCGTCCGTTTTTATGAAAATGAAAGTTAGCAGCTGCAAAAAAAATGAAATGTCAAAACCGGTTTGTTTTCAGTTCTAATCCCAAAAGATAAACTGAGTTTTTTCTTTTTTTCTCGTCAAGAAACCGCCTGTTTACCATCGAGATGTTTTCTCTCTGCTGGAGCCTCCTGCAATTAGTAGTGGATGTAATGTACTGTCCTTGTGTGTGTGTGTGTGTGTGTGTGTGTGTGTGTGTGTGTGTGTGTGTGTGTGTGTCTCTACTCGTGAATGCGTATGATTCAGTGTTTCGCAGTGTGAGAAAAGTGCGGGAAGTTTTAACGTGGCCTCGGGGGTTTTGTGGCTGCAGAGCAACTCTCATCTGGTAAACTACAACATAATCTGTTGCAGCCGACGTGGCAAATAAAATAAAATAAATAAATAAAATAAATAAATAAATAAAGCCTCATTCATTCTCTTATGTTTTCTAAACACTTGGAGAAAACTGCCTTGATACCGACGTCGATCTCTTTCCCTCGACGTGCAGCCGGGTGTCGGCCGGCTGGCAATGAGCAGGCGAACACACACACACACACACACACACACACACACACACACACACACACACACACACACACACACACACACACACACACGTGGGGACCGTGGCTCGGAGAGGATGAAAGGTGTTAAACGCTGTCGCTCGTGTTGACAGAGAGGCAGCTGCCGCTCCATCCCTCCTCCGGCGCTGCTGACCTTCAGCTGCGAGTCCATTGATTCCCCTCCTCCTCTTCCTCCTCCTCTTCCTCCTCCTCCTCTTCCTCTTCCTCTTCCTCCTCCTCCTCCTCCTCCTCCAGCGTGAAGCCCAGAAACGAAACAGCTCTTGTGTGGCAACTCAGGCCTCATTTAAGAGGGGAAGATTTACGTCTCTGTGTTCCCACTAACATGAGAGGCGTCGGGCTGATTGGAGCCCGGCGGGGTGTGTGTGTGTGTGTGTGTGTGTGTGTGTGTGTGTGTGTGTGTTGGGGGGGGTCGCCTTACCTCCTTAAGAGCTTTTCCATCCGCCGCGCCGTCCATCATGGCGTCGCTCGCTTTACAGCAACCTGCCCGACCAATCACTCACGCGGTCTTATCTCCTGCGTTTTCCTTCTCTACCTCCTCGGCTTCGCGTTCACCGGCCGGCGTTCACCGAGTCTGAGGAGATCCAGCAGGGCTTCGCTGCTGGAGAAGAGATGTCGATGAAGGTCGGTCACCTTGCAGACGTGTGCAAACATTTCTCTCTGACTCACTGAACCAAGTTAAACTGATTCTGCAGAAATGAACCGTTGTTTTGCATTTGGAGGAACGACTTCAGTCCGTGAGAAACACGCTGCGTTTTAACGTCACGGCTTAGCAGGGAGGACATGTTTGTACTGCAGTAACCATGAGGAGCGTCATGATAATACTAATATGAAAATAGTAACGCTGGATTACACGCGTGCATCGTTTCCTGTGCGTCCTCGGACAATTCAATCCAGCAGTGGAATGGCGGACTCCGCCACCGCCTATAGAAACACAACATATTAGAGGATAATCTCAGCGTGTAAATGCATTTAAAGAAGACATCTGCACATTATAGCGTCAAAGACGGTTTGATTTCATTCAATCTTCAGGGTTGAAACTTTAAAAGTCGAAATCGTAGTAAGAAACGATAACATGAACAAAGCGGAGCGTGGTTCTGCTGAGAGGAAAGATGAGGAGGAACTGATTGATTGGTGTGTGTGTGTGTGTGTGTGTGTGTGTGTGTGTGTGTGTGTGTCGTCCTGATCCTCCTCAGCTATAACGTAGTGTGTGTGTCGGAGGTTTCCGTCTCTGTGTTTATTCTCACGTTTCCTCTCTCCTTGTTAAAGTCACACAAAGGCAGAATAATGTCTGTGAAAAGAAAACCAGAGATCAACTTATTTATACATATATTTCGATTCCCCGGCTCAACTTTTAAGGCAAATTTCCATCTTTTTAATAAACCGAATTTTTCCCGGCGTTCTCTCTGTTGGCGTTGTTTACGCGGTGAAACCCGGCCAGCGTCTCCGAGGGCCGAAGACGGACTTGTTTGTTTCCCGGCTGCAGATCAATAACAAAGCTCGCTGAACATAATTTCATAAAGTCTAGTCGCCGACTCTGAGATTTACGGATTTCTCTTTCTGCCTGTTGTTATTGCTGAATGCAAATTGGATGTGATTACATATTTATTTTAAATGAAGCACATGTGTGTTGCGATGGTGACGGTGAAAACGTCTGACATCCATGTAAGGTGACTCCTGTTTACGGTGTCTTTGGTTGACTGGAATAACTATAGCCAACTTTTTTTGTATTTTTTTTCATGCTCCCTCAAGGACCTCTCTGCCTTCGGGCCCCCCCCCCCGCCAAAAATAAAAAAAGGTTCATTGTGAGGCAGCGCGGGCCGAGCGAGGCCTGGTTCTGGTTAGCGCGCTGCATCTGAAGCACTCACCTTCCTCCAGGGGATCCATCTGGAGCTGGTTTCCTGTTCGGGCTGGGGAGGGGGGGCGGAGCTTGGCCCGGCTCCTGTGATTGGGCGAGATTGAGCCTGTTTTACGGACCCCGTGACGGTTGGCGTTGGCCAAACGGCGATCTGTCAATCAGCTGGCGTAGCGATTCAAACCAGAGCCGGAGATGTTTTAGTCCCAAAAAACTAAACAATTCTGCTGATTCTATTCAGAGAACGCGTGAATGCAACGTGTTTTATTTTTTAGCCACGATAAGAAGCTCTCAGGTGATTTAAAGTCCTTATTCGAGTGATTGCGAGCCCCTAAAATGAGCCTTGCTTTGCCGTATTATTCTATAATTGTGTGTAATGGTGGCATTAGAGCGTGGCAGCAGGACCAGTGCGTTCAGTAATGGTGTACAATAATAACGTTGGCTTCCTGTTATTACTGCAGTAATTCTGTAGTTTCAGGCAGAGCCGCCCCTAAATCTGCACCGTGGACCTCGAACGCCACACGACTTCAGCTGCATTCCTTTAGAGCCGAGAGTGTTTTTATAAAGTTTCCTTGGGACAACAGCAGATGGGTTTTTAAGTTGGATAATGCCGATAATGCAAAAAGATCCCATCCACCCAACTTTACACTTTCCTTCCTGCAGATATTCTGAGGGTTTCTGCAGAAGAGTTTGTTCCCACGGCATTCAGAGCCTCATTTATACTACATTTAGTCATAAAAACATGGAGAGCATTGGTTTTTTTAAGTGTCTGTCGACAGTATTTTATGATTTATGGAGTGAAACACAGAGATATCCAAGATGTCAACAACATGAAACAAGCATTTTGAACCTGGCTTTATTCAATGTTCAGGAAGTGTATGAAAATAAATCACAAATATTTGATCTTATAATGACTCAATTGCACATTTAAACACATCATTTCAGAAACTCTTCATGCTGCTATTAGTATTATAAATGCAACTTTTTGAACAATCTGATGAGATGAAATGGTGCTGCATTCTGCTCTCTGAGGTGAGCAGGACGCCACGGCTCCAGTGAGCCGGTCATTGTCGAGTTCAGCCTCGGTGCTGCAGAGCGCTTCAGTCTTCCTGCTCAGTTCAGTCTCAGTTCTGGACCAAAGAGCTCCATTTCCTGGTCTGCAGCTGACAGCAGAGTCTCCTGAAGGGACCCAGTTCCAGTGCATGATTCCTCCCGGGCGTGAAAACATGAACACGAACGCTCTGCTCACGTGGTGGGAGAGAAGTTTACCGTGTTGCAGAGACGAGGAACGAGATCAGTGATGGCAGGATATAATTCCTGCCATCACCTTTTCCTAAACCTAAGTATTTAACGACCTTTTCCTGAACCTAACTAAGTATCTAACGACCTTTTCCTAAACCTAACTAAGTATTTAACGACCTTTTCCTAAACCTAACTAGGTATCTAACGACCTTTTCCTGAAAATTTGTTAGGTTTAGGAAAAGGTCGTTAAATACTAAGTTAGGTTTAATAAAAGGTCGTTAAATACTTTGTTAGGTTTAGGAAAAGGTCATTAACTACTAAGTTAGGTTTAATAAAAGGTCGTTAAATACTAAGTTAGGTTTAATAAAAGGTTTTTAAATACTTTGTCAGGTTAAGGAAAAGGTCGGTAAATACTTTGTTAGGTTTAGGAAAAGGTCATTAACTACTAAGTTAGGTTTAATAAAAGGTCGTTAAATACTAAGTTAGGTTTAATAAAAGGTTTTTAAATACTTTGTCAGGTTAAGGAAAAGGTCGGTAAATACTTTGTTAGGTTTAGGAAAAGGTCGTTAAATACTAAGTTAGGTTTAATAAAAGGTCGTTAAATACTTTGTCAGGTTAAGGAAAAGGTCGTTAAATACTAAGTTAGGTTTAATAAAAGGTCATTAACTACTAAGTTAGGTTTAATAAAAGGTCGTTAAATACTAAGTTAGGTTTAATAAAAGGTTTTTAAATACTTTGTCAGGTTAAGGAAAAGGTCGGTAAATACTTTGTTAGGTTTAGGAAAAGGTCGTTAAATACTAAGTTAGGTTTAATAAAAGGTCGTTAAATACTAAGTTAGGTTTAATAAAAGGTTTTTAAATACTTTGTCAGGTTAAGGAAAAGGTCGTTAAATACTTTGTTAGGTTTAATAAAAGGTCGTTAAATACTAAGTTAGGTTTAATAAAAGGTTTTTAAATACTTTGTTAGGTTTAATGAAAGGTCTTGAAATACGCTGTCTGAGACCCGCCTGATATCTGTCTTTCTGGACCAGCGGTTCTCCACCTGGCGATCACGGCCTCCCCAAGGTCTCCCAAAGATAAGTCTGAGGATTTATCCGTTAGTTGAGCCAAAGGAGACACAACACTATGTTTTAGTTTTTTTCTCTCTCTATTTTCAATTTCTTTTCTTGGAAAATCTTGGATAAACTTTTTTTAAATCATCCCTCAAATGACACAATCTGAGAACGGCTTGAAGCGCTCAGCTCTCGTTCCCACACTGCGGCCTTCACGTGTGGTGATCCGGCACCAGAGGACGCTTCTTCAAAGCAAGCAGCTTTGGTCTGATTAGAAATGTAATTTGCTGAAATCCTGCACGCTTCTTATTCTTCTTCTTCTTCTTTGAGAGCCCGAAGAGAGGATCGTATGAATGTCCTCCTGGAACAGGAGGTGGAAGGCGATCAATAGCTCTAAAGTAGGAGTTGAGAGAGAAAGCGATGAGCCGTTTGCATTTCAACAAGAAGCTGTTAGCGTCCTTTTGTCTCTCACTCCACGAGCGAGGGGAAAGATCCCAAAACATTGTTTGGCGGTTCCACTGAGTGCAACTTGGAAAGAGCCGTTTTTGATTTCCCAATGTTTTAAGGAGAAGAATGTGTGTCGAAATCGTGTTTGAGGGCTCCTCCCAAAGGGAGAAAGGGTTGGCTGGGGTCTGAAGGCGAGTCCACGACTCCAGCAGGGAGATTTGTGTTCTCCTGGTGAGGATGCCGGGAGGATGTGACTAAAGCAGATGACACCTCGGGGAGAGTCTGTCCATGCAGCGATGACTGGAACTGTGCTATTAAATTTGTCTTCATGATGTAGATCGGATGTTTTTCGTTGAACGGTTCCTGCAAATTGTCTTCATGCAAAAGGAATGCTACTTCAATGCTTCCTTTCTCATGGTCTTTAGCATCCGGCACATCGGAGCATTATTGACTCAAATAAAGCAGGTGATACCGCCCCATAATTCCTAGCGGCGGCAACATTTAAAGCGCTCGCAAACCCACGTCAACGACGTCCGCCGTTGCTTCGTAGAGTTCTGGAGGAACGAGTCCTAAAACCAGGAAATGAGCCGGCGTTCCTGCACTTCCTGTTCCGTTGTCTCAAGTAGTTTTTTTTTAGGTGTTTTGGGTTTGATGTCGGACATCAGGTCTGTGTTTAACACGAGCTCAAGAGATTTTAAGGTTTTGCTCTACGATAAAACCTAAAAGTATATGGGAAGCATCTCTCTTGTCGTTTTCCGTCACATCTTTCTTTGACCTCATGATGTTTTCCGTCGAGGAAAAGTAGTTCGAAAAAACACAAAGGATGTATAGAAAACAACCTATTTTTAGTCCCTTTCTTCGAAAATTGCATACCCAAACTAAAAAAGGTGTATCTCTGCAACCACTAGGGCTATTCGATGTGAGATTTTGTTCAGATGTGTAAATATCAGTCTATATGTTACTGGTTAAGAGTAAATGAAGATGACGCACAGAAAAAAATGAAAAGGTTTCAGGTCCGCCTATAAATAAATCATTTTTAGGATGATTATTTCTTTGAAATGATGCAGCTGTAAGGTCCAACTCTAACCCAAATCATAGCTCAATATGTGAACATTCTCTAACCCAAATCATAGCACAATATGTGAACATTCTCTAACCCAAATCATAGCACAATATGTGAACATTCTCTAACCCAAATCATAGCACAATATGTGAACATTCAATATGTAAACATTCTCTAACCCAAATCATAGAACAATATGTGAACATTCTCTAACCCAAATCATAGCACAATATGTGAACATTCAATATGTGAACATTCTCTAACCCAAATTATAGCTCAATATGTGAACATTCAATATGTGAACATTCTCTAACCCAAATTATAGCTCAATATGTGAACATTCAATATGTGAACATTCAATATGTAAACATTCTCTAACCCAAATCATAGCACAATATGTGAACATTCTCTAACCCAAATCATAGCACAATATGTGAACATTCAATATGTGAACATTCTCTAACCCAAATTATAGCTCAATATGTGAACATTCAATATGTGAACATTCTCTAACCCAAATTATAGCTCAATATGTGAACATTCAATATGTGAACATTCAATATGTAAACATTCTCTAACCCAAATCATAGCACAATATGTGAACATTCTCTAACCCAAATCATAGCACAATATGTGAACATTCAATATGTGAACATTCTCTAACCCAAATTATAGCTCAATATGTGAACATTCAATATGTGAACATTCAATATGTGAACATTCAATATGTAAACATTCTCTAACCCAAATCATAGCACAATATGTGAACATTCTCTCTGCAAAGGTTGACTTTGATAAAGTGAAGCAGAACAAAGGTAGAGAGGGTTTAGAACAGAGAACATTCAGGCGAGGTCTCCAAAATTTGCATTGGGGCGTCTGTGACGTTTGAATTTTTTCATGTACCAAACCATATATTTCACTTGTATATTACTTATGGTG
>JBAMJR010000368.1:212500-257500 GCA_038501785.1 Myoxocephalus aenaeus
AGCTGTCACCAATCCCACACAGACCAGTCAACCCAGTGAAGGCAGAAACACACACACACACACAGAGGCCGGCTCCAGAGGGACTGACTCGAGGCGGCGGCCCCTGGCCCCTGCACACGCGTCGGTGCAGACGGGGGTCAGCGTGGGACCTTTAGACTGAAGGGGTCCGGCAACGCGCTCGCCTCACGGAGGACGTCCGCCTCACGCATGAGTCATAATAACAAACTTTTATTTATAAAACTGCTTTTTACAGACGAGGCAGAAGCAGTGAAACAGCGACAGTGAGACGAAGGGAACATTTAGACTCTGATTAAACAGAACAATTAATAAAGCAATCAAACCGATCGAAAATATAGTAAATACATACAATTATGATAACATTAATAATAATTGTAAAGAGACGACGTCACGAAAAATAGAGGCGCTTAACGTCGGCTATAATGTCTGTTTGACCGTATACTTAATAATCGAGGCTTTGCGAGAATGTGTTGGGCTTTTATTGTGGCGGGTCAGGAAAGGCAACAGAACTGGCTTTGTTAACGATGAGAGGAGGAATAAAGTTTGCTGTTTTGGTTCAGGACAAAACATCAACCTTCTTCCAAAAGAAAAAAATATGTAATACTAATCACATTTATTCCATCACACTTGAGGAAGTGTGAATGAAATGTGTGTAAATGGAAGATTTTATTTTATTTATTTTTTTATTTTCAAATTAATTATCTGATTTAATTGATAATAATAATTTAGGATTGGAATATATAAGCATTTTTGCTTCTACCTACACATGTTCAGTCTTTCTGTTTTGTATATTATATAGAATATTGTATTGTATTGGAATGATCGACTGAATAAAACATTGTGTGACAAGTATTCATGACAAAAAAATTATATATATATATATATATATATATATATATATATATATATATATACGTGAGAATGAATCGTGTGTGTGTGTGTGTGTGTGTGTGTGTGTGTGTGTGTGTGTGTGAAGGCCTTTAGTCTGAGAGACACATTTTTCTGTGTGCTTTTTTTTTTATCATCGTAGAAACAAATGTCTTTCCTCAAATAACATTCATAAAGTGTGTGTGTGTGCGTTCAGCGTGTGTGTGTGTGTGTGTGTGTGTGTGTGTGTGTGCGTTCAGTGTGTGTGTGTTTTCACCAGAGCCCCTTGGTTTTACAGTATATCTGCGTTTTATCTGTTGCTGCGGAAGAAGTTGTTTACGTTTGGGATTCCAGTCCTCGTGAAAGATGTCCTGTCCTGAAGTTCCCGCTTTCCTCCCCAAACGGTCCCCTCCTCCCTCCACTTCAACTTCCTCCACTTTCACCTCTCTCCGTCCTCCACGGACGTCACGGCTTTTAAACTCGCCGTCCTCCGAGAACAAAATCTTGCGATTCAGACGACGACGACGACGACGAGCACGAGAACATTGCGGTGCGTTCGAGCGCAGTCGGGACGAACGGAGACGCGTCGGGTTCCTCCGCTCCGGGTTCTCCTGGGCGGAGGAGAATTCCTCCACGGCCTCGACACCAGATGGAAGCTCTCCTGGCGCTCTGAGCCGGCCGGGTCATTTCCTGTCGGGAGGCCTGGTGTTAATCAAGAGCAGCGGGAACGCCCCCCCTTTACTCCCCCTTTACTCCCCCGCCTCCTGCACCCCTCATCCACCAGCAAAGAAATACACTTTTTCATTTTCTCTCCTCCCCCATTTTCCCCTCTTTTAGTCTCTTTTGTCTCCGTACCCAAAGCCCTGCTCTTGTTTAGGACGCGTGAGGCCGCTCCTCCGAGGGTCTTTACGGTGGCCCTAAATCACGAGGAGGGACCGGGGCCCCATGAGGAGGGACCGGGGCCCCCACGAGGAGGGACCGGGGCCCCCATGAGGAGGGACCGGGGCCCCCATGAGGAGGGACCGGGGCCCCCATGAGGAGGGACCGGGGCCCCATGAGGAGGGGCCGGGGCCCCATGAGGAGGGGCCGGGGCCCCATGAGGAGGGGCCGGGGCCCCATGAGGAGGGACCGGGGCCCCATGAGGAGGGACCGGGGCCCCCAGGAGGAGGGACCGGGGCCCCCATGAGGAGGGACCGGGGCCCCCATGAGGATCTGCAGGTCCATCCGGCTGATAGAGGGAGAGTCCTGGTGTCTGGTCTCCTGCAGAGAGATGGTCCTTATCTCCTCCTGGTCCTCTGACTCAGAGACCTCCAGACTGACCAGACACGGGCCTGCAAGGGGGGGGGGGGGGGAGGAAGAGGAGGAGGAGGAGGAGGAGGAGGAGGAGGAGGAGGAGATGATGAATCACTTACGGCCTCCGTGCTTCATCTCCGGTTCGGTGGGGAAACGTTGGTGAGGTTCTGACTCTGCGGCTCGTGCATCATCGTGTTCAGCTGAGCTCAGAGGAACACGAGATCATGAGAACATGAGAACACAGAACACAGAACATGAGAACACAGAACATGAGAACACAGAACATGAGAACACAGAACATGAGGACACAGAACATGAGAACACAGAACATGAGAACATCGTGTTCCGGGTCGTCAGATCTGTGATTTCACGTTTTATTTTTTCCTTATTCGTCGTCTTCGACCTCAGAAACGTGACGTGGTTATTCTTCAACGTTTCACAGTAATTCTAAATAATAAATAATGATAACGCGTTTAATTTAGGAGGCGCTTTTTTCCCCAAGGAACTCAAAGACTCTTTACAAAGGAGGGAAAGAAGAGAGAAGCGTTAGAGGTTCGATACCCGAGGCCTGAAGTGAAGCTCCTGCTGGTCGCTGCTGATGAAATGAAAGAGAGAAATCAATTTTTTAGAATCCCGCTGTCAATAGAACTGGTTTCTCCATCGTTTCATCTTATCTTCTCTTAGTAAAGTCTGCTACACACACACACACACACACACACACACACACACACACACACACACACACACACACACACACACACACACACACACACACACACACACACACACACGTCATGTCCTTTGATGCTGACAGCTGCTTCGCCGTCTGCACTGTGTCCATGAGCTCAGCGCTATCGCATCCGACTTGGTCCTCTCTCACTCTGTGTGTGTGTGTGTGTGTGTGTGTGTGTGTGTGTGTGTGTGTGTGTGTGTGTGTGTGTGTCAGGTAGACGTTTCTCTTTCTCTGAGACGGAGGGATGAACAAACTGTCTCTTGTGACATTTCGGCCTCTCAGACGTTCTGCTATCACCGTATATACGTATAAATATATATACTGTGTGTGTATATATATATATATATATATATATATACTATATATATATATATATATATATACAGTAGATATATATACATACAGTAGATATATATACGGTGATAATGACTTCTGCAGTGAGGCCCTGCAGTGTAAACTCAGCCCCCCCGAGGAGATAAACACCGCAGAACACACACACACACACACACACACACACACACACACACACACACACACACACACACACACACACACACACTCTTCCCTTATAGCCGCTTCACCCCGGGGCCCAGATTGTACCGTAAACCGGCTTCCCTGTGTGTGTGTGTGTGTGTGTGTGTGTGTGTGTGTGTGTGTGTGTGTGTGTGTGTGTGTGTGTGTGTGTGGAACAGGAAGCAGAGCAGCGATTAGGAGGATCTGCAAGAGGGGTCCTGTGATAGGAGGCTTCCTCTGAGTCTGACTCGCCACCTTATCTCCTCCCTACCTTATCTCCTCCCTCCTCCCCCCCCAGCTGATACACCAGCTGTTTATGCCTCACGTTTACCTCCACGCTAAAGGGTCGCTCGGGGAGAACCAAGAAGTAATCGGTTTCTCTTCACCTGTAACCTGGTTCATCTCTGCAGTTTATAAGTTTATAAAAGTGTTTTTAGTTCCCTCACAACCTGAAGATCTTTCCTTTCTTTTCCCTTTCACTGAGTGAGACTCATGTCACCGCTCTGCAGCCTCCGCATTGTCCTCTCTGTGGGACCCTGGTGTAGCCCCGCCCACCTGATGTAGCCCCGCCCACCTGGTGTAGCCCCGCCCCCTCTGCTGTCTGCCGCCGTCCCTTCAGATCAACATCACAGACGTGTTCCTCTCTCAGAAGCAGTTGTAACTTTCTCCCCCTCTGCTCTCACAGAACTGGGACTTTTTTTTTTGTGAGCAAACGCCTCGTACAAAAATCTGCTGCGTGGCGAAGACGTGAGTCACAGCGGTTGTGCGTCTGATGGAGTGTGAGTCAGTTTGAGTGTGTGAGTGTACGAGGAGGAAGGAGATGAAGGGAGGAGACACCCCATAAACCCCAGAGCTTTGTCTGAAAGTCCTCTGGTTGTATAGAAGTATATGCTTCATGTGTTAAAGCTGCATTCTCTCTACTGACCAGCAGGGGGCTGCGACTCTGGTTGTATAGAAGTCTATACGACTTACTGTGATTGACAGGTCGCTGCCGCCATAAACTCAATAACAATGTTTTACTAAGTAAATAAAGTACTTTTCTCATAGACTTCTATACAACCAGAGGAGTCGCCCCTTAGTGTTCTGTAGAGAATGCAGCTTTTATACATGAAGCATATACTTCTATACAACCAGAGGAGTCGCCCCCTGGTGGTCAGTAGAGAGAATGCAGCTTTAACACATGAAGCATAGACTTCTATACAACCAGAGGAGTCACCCCCTGTTGGTCAGTATAGAGAATGCAGCTTTAACACATGAAGCATAGACTTCTATACAACCAGAGGAGTCGCCCCCTGGTGGTCAGGAGAGAGAATGCAGCTTTAACACATGAAGCATAGACTTCTATACAACCAGAGGAGTTGCCCCCTGGTGGTCAGTAGAGAATGCAGCTTTAACACATGAAGCATAGACTTCTATACAACCAGAGGAGTTGCCCCCTGTTGGTCAGTATAGAGAATGCAGCTTTAACACATGAAGCATAGACTTCTATACAACCAGAGGAGTCGCCCCCTGGTGGTCAGGAGAGAGAAGGCAGCTTTAACACATGAAGCATATACTTCTATACAACCAGAGGAGTTGCCCCCTGGTGGTCAGTAGAGAATGCAGCTTTAACACATGAAGCATAGACTTCTATACAACCAGAGGAGTCGCCCCCTGGTGGTCAGGAGAGAGAATGCAGCTTTAACACATGAAGCATAGACTTCTATACAACCAGAGGAGTTGCCCCCTGGTGGTCAGTAGAGAATGCAGCTTTAACACATGAAGCATAGACTTCTATACAACCAGAGGAGTTGCCCCCTGTTGGTCAGTATAGAGAATGCAGCTTTAACACATGAAGCATAGACTTCTATACAACCAGAGGAGTCGCCCCCTGGTGGTCAGGAGAGAGAAGGCAGCTTTAACACATGAAGCATATACTTCTATACAACCAGAGGAGTTGCCCCCTGGTGGTCAGTAGAGAATGCAGCTTTAACACATGAAGCATAGACTTCTATACAACCAGAGGAGTTGCCCCCTGGTGGTCAGTAGAGAATGCAGCTTTAACACATGAAGCATAGACTTCTATACAACCAGAGGAGTCACCCCCTGGTGGTCAGGAGAGAGAATGCAGCTTTAACACATGAAGCATAGACTTCTATACAACCAGAGGAGTTGCCCCCTGGTGGTCAGTAGAGAATGCAGCTTTAACACATGAAGCATAGACTTCTATACAACCAGAGGAGTTGCCCCCTGGTGGTCAGGAGAGAGAATGCAGCTTTAACACATGAAGTATAGACTTGTTGTCAGGTTTGAACCCGTAGAGGACAATCGCTAAGCATATTGTTGTAGAATTAAAATACTTTGCACTTAAAGGTCAATATTTTAAACCATATGTTGGCAAAACATATTTTTCTAATGTAGCAAAATTTTGATTGCGCAACCCAGTTGTACAATGACAATAAATACACACAGATAAATAACCTTTCATTGTTAATGTGCTCCAGTAGATGTTCGTTGTCATCTGCTCCGGCTTCACTGAGAGAAAAATCCAGATGAATCAATCTGTGTGTGTGTGTGTGTGTGTGTGTGTGTGTGTGTGTGTAGCTTGAACATGTGGCTTCAATCTCTGTTCTCAGTTTCACAGAGACTTGTGACAAACTGGATTTCGAACATCGAATTTCTCCGTTTTTCCTTCTTTTCATCGCGGCTCTAAACCTCCCGAAAAAGATCGGGATCGCAAAGCAGGACTTTGACCGTCCCGGTGAAGACGCGTCGTCCTCGCCGCGTTGACCGACGGGCCGGTAAACACACCCGGCGGCTCGGATATCGGTGGAGTTCATTGCTCAGATCTGCCTCCTCTCGGTTGTTTATTTGGCTTCCAGGTATCGGATGGAACCCACAACCCTCCGTGTCTCTCTCACACGCGTGTTCCTCTGGCTCTGAGCCGAGCAGTAATCGCCCCGCAGAGTCAACAAACACTTATGCGTGAACCCGATCGCACAAATACACAACTCTCTGTCCGGCGCGGAGACAAACTAATCTCTCTGCTCGGCGTTCCCACAGACACCCACTCGCATTGGCTCTCTTTTCTTATGTTTGTACCCATCATCGCTCACTCTTTCTCACTCTGTGTTTCACGTGCACACCCCTACGTGCACGAGGCCGAGGCGTTCCTAAACCGTTGTGTAGTCTGAAGCTCCTGCAAGATGTTTTGTTGAGTTCCCTCTGGTAGACAGTTACAGTGTCTGTGTCTGGGGCTTTTATTGTGAAAGGTAAAAAACAGAAGGCGGGAATCTGGTCTGGTTGCCTCTGTCGAGGGTCGAAAGGAGTAATAAAGTTTTTTCGCCTTGGGTTCAGACAAGATAATGTATGTAAGAAGAGTCCGTGGACAATGTTTACTGAGGGAATAAATCAAGAGAGAAGAGTCATTTATATAGACTTCTATACAACCAGAGAAGTCACCCCCTGATGGTCAGGAGAGAGAATGCAGCTTTAACGCATGAAGCATAGACTTCTATACAACCAGAGGAGTCGCCCCCTGGTGGTCAGGAGAGAGAATGCAGCTTTAACACATGAAGCATATACTTCTATACAACCAGAGGAGTCGCCCCCTGGTGGTCAGGAGAGAGAATGCAGCTTTAACACATGAAGCATATACTTCTATACAACCAGAGGAGTCACCCCCTGGTGGGCAGGAGAGAGAATGCAGCTTTAACACATGAAGCATATACTTCTATACAACCACAGGAGTCGCCCCCTGGTGGTCAGGAGAGAGAATGCAGCTTTAACGCATGAAGCATATACTTCTATACAACCAGAGGAGTCGCCCCCTGGTGGTCAGGAGAGAGAATGCAGCTTTAACACATGAAGCATAGACTTCTATACAACCAGAGGAGTCGCCCGCTGGTGGTCAGGAGAGAGAATGCAGCTTTAACACATGAAGCATATACTTCTATACAACCAGAGGAGTCGCCCCCTGGTGGTCAGGAGAGAGAATGCAGCTTTAACACATGAAGCATATACTTCTATACAACCAGAGGAGTCGCCCCCTGGTGGTCAGGAGAGAGAATGCAGCTTTAACGCATGAAGCATATACTTCTATACAACCAGAGGAGTCGCCCCCTGGTGGTCAGGAGAGAGAATGCAGCTTTAACACATGAAGCATAGACTTCTATACAACCAGAGGAGTCGCCCGCTGGTGGTCAGGAGAGAGAATGCAGCTTTAACACATGAAGCATATACTTCTATACAACCAGAGGAGTCGCCCCCTGGTGGTCAGGAGAGAGAACGCAGCTTTAACACATGAAGCATAGACTTCACTTTTCAGACCTGGAGGTTGCTGCTTGGGTCAAACACAAATATTTGTCCTTTCAGCACCCAGAGACCAGCAGAGGGTGGAGGCAACACAACCACAACCAACCAACATGCCACTTTCCCACCACACACACACACACACACACACACACACACACACACACACACACCAGCCTCACCGCTCTATCAAAAGATCTGAACAGCGTCGACGTTATTATCTGTGTCTGTCTCCCAGGGGAGACGCAGCTATCATCCTAGCAAACATGAACACACACGTACACTCTCTCTGGGCCACGCGCACACACACACACACACACACACACACACACACACACACACACACACACACACACACGATACGGAGTGGAGATCAAAGGTTAATCGTGTCTTTTCATCAGCTGCACCACCCTGTCCTCCTCCTGTCTGATGTACATGTGTCCCAGCTCATGGGAACGTTTCTGTCCACGAAAAGGAGAAAAAAGATGCCTGCACTCGGTAAATAAACAGTCCTGTCCGCCTTCCTCCATTGTTTTCGTCTATCTCTCCCTCCATCTCATTTTTTTCCCCTATAAAGCTGGATTTCTCTGCTTACATTAGTGATTTAATGGGAACCAAGTGTTTCTGTTGTCGTCGTAAAAATCTGCTATTAATTTGATCTACGCTCCAATAAAGTCCTTCTGTAATTTAATAAGTATGTGAGATTTTAGCCGCGTGTTTGAGAGTCTGCTCTCAATGGTTTGAGTCGTGTTTTTCTTTCATTTTTTTACTCTCTTGTTCTTCAAAGAAGGTAAGAAACAGGACTGCCTGAAACAGGAAGTGCTGATTCATTCAGGAGGTGTAGATTTACAGAAAAAGCCTCTTCTGCACCTTTAAATGGAGGCTTTTGGAAGCGATCCTGCAGCCCGATCAGTGACTCTATAGCTCAGTTCACCAGTTGGTATTTTATTTGAACGTATTCCTGCGTGTGTCTTCAGGCCGTGCACTTGTAAAACACATGGAGAATAAATGATGCATTATTTGGGGAGTTGGAGAATTTGCCGCCAGGTATATCAACACTTTCTGGTAATGTTTAAAGGGACCAGAGTGTTGGATTTAGTGGCAGAAATGGAATATATTATTCATTTCAATCACCTGAAGCTCAGAATTGTGTTGTCATTTGCTTAGAAGGAGCTCTTCATATCTACACAGGGAGCAGGTCCTCTTCACGCCGTGTTTCTACCAGGGATGTGGGATCTGATCAATAACGTCTCTCCATCTCAATCGGATCCTTTCGCTTCCCGTCGGTGTTCGGACTCGCAGAGCTTTCATGAGCGCGGCCGAATCTCAAACTCTCTGAGAGCTCCGTGTGCGACGGAGGAGGAACACAGAATTTCTGCAGACGTGAAAACACAGAAACGCTGCTTTGTTCTGAAGGTTTTCCAAGATGGCGGCCGGTTGACAGAAATTTCTGACTTTTTACAGCTAAAACGGAAACAATCAAATATGTTTCTGAAAAGATTTGAGGCGAGAAAATAGTCCCTGCAGATAACGACTCATTGAGAAAATATTTAACATTTGTATGTGTTTTCAATCGAACAAGCGAAAAACTAAGTTGTGATTTATCGAACGTATATCTCCTCTAAATTTGACCTTTTCTAAATGAAACTGATGTGTAGTACAGAGAAGATCGAACTTTATTAATCCCGAAGGAAAGTCCGGTGCCAGAGTTTTTATAAAAGATAACAACAAAAGAATAAAAAGATACACATTAATGAACAATAGATTAACAATTATTAAATAGAAGTCAATAGCAGTGAGAGTAAGGGCAATAAATACTAATAAATACTAAAATAGAAAAACAAAGAGTAAAAATAGAAAGTCAATAAGAAGTGATACTAACAGCCTGATGGAAACGAAAATATAAAAGTAATATTCGGCAAGATAATGAGAAAAAGAATGGCTCCCAGGTTTTACAATAATCAAGACCTTATTTTAATCTATAAACCTTTAATATACATTGAAGATAATTTGCATTTTATCTTCAATCTGCTTCATTCTGTCTTTGTCTTCGCCGGCGTCTCACGACTGATATTTTATTATGACTTTTATTATCTCGGTCGCACAAACCAGGAGAAGTTACAGCGAAGGTCGTCTGTCTGATTCCTCCTCAGGCAGACGGGACGATGCTCTGCCCCAAGTTATGCTCCGCCCCCTTTCCCTGGAGGCGGGGCCTCTCCTCCAGCGCTTCGTTAGCAGCTCATGCACATTATCACATTATCACGCTTCCTGGTGTGTGTTTGGGGCTTTGAAGCTCTTTCACCCTCTGATCTGTCACTTTGGAGCCCGACTCGCAAAATACCAGCAAACAGTATGTTTTGTGGGATAAAACATTTAAAAAAAAAAAAAAAAAAATATATATATATATATATATATATATATATATATATATTTATAACTTGTTGATTGGCCGCAGTTTGCCAGTTACTTGGTTTTATTTTATAAGTAAATTAAAGTTTCATAATACTGCACCCTCTATGTCAGGGGTCACCAACCTTTTTGAAGCCGAGAGCTACTTCAAGGGTACAAAATAATACGAAGGGCTACTTGTTTGATACAAACTTCCTGAACAACAAAGTTGCACAGATCACTATCTATTTAACCCCTATCTAACTATCTAACTCTATCTAACTCTATCTAACCCCCTTCAGAAATGGTCGGAGTTAGGGCTGGGCGGTATGGCCAAAAATTAATATCACAGTATTTTGTAAGATTCTGGCGTATTTTTTTTCTTCAGTAAACGCATTCATTCATTGATGCTGAAAAGGACCGCAGGCCAACTGAACAGCTGTTTTTACGTTGGTACATAGAGGGTGTTAGGAAGCTAAACCTGGAGGGACTTAGGACCCAGGGGAATGTAGGTGAAAAAAAACAGGAAGGGTCTGTCTCTTCCTGCGACGGAGTTTCTTCTTGGTGTGATAGTGGGCGAGCTGTACCCAGCATGCTCTGTGGTGTAATTTTATAAATGTACAATTATTAGTGTTACAAATTGTTAATAAGTCACAAACTGTTGTGTCTTGGTGTTTTACCCTGTTAAAATGTGTGGGTTATTAATTGTTGTTATAAAGTTTTAACCGCGACTAAAGTTAGAACCATGACACGTAAGTAGCTCCGACCGCTGCGCGCACGCCAGAGAATTATTTATTTTTTTAAATTAATTTTCTTGTGAAAGCTCATAAGCGTGTTCTATTTTTAGAACATGCTTCGCGGGCGACTAGCGTGGTCTCTGCGGGCGACCAGGTGCCCGCGGGCACCGTGTTGGCTACCCCTGCTCTGTGTTCAGTTATATGAGGAAGGGCTGGTTCTTTTAGAAACATAACTTTAATAGGCCCTCCTAAAGTGTATTAATGTTACTAACTCTGTCTTCATATAGCAGCTGATGAATCTGTCTGGGCCCAGTGACGTTCCCAGAGGAACACCACCTCCGGCTCCTCCACATGTTGGATTAGTCGCCTTCTGCTGCAGCATTTTAATTGTGCCTCTTGGTACACGTGTGATTACATAGAGGACGTCTACCTGGACTCCAGCTGTTTATTTTTCCCTTTTCCAAAACTTAACTTTTCATTTGTAAAGTTTTTGGGAATGGTTTGTGTTGCCATTAGTTGCGTTTCGCTAAATCTGCAACATGAAATCTTGATTCCAAAAAAATAAAAAGTTGCGATTTTCAGCATACAAACTTCATCTCGTTCGGCGCACAATGCATGCTGGGTATATTTCTGTCCGACTTGATTCCCACTTGCTCTGCACACGTGGTCCATGATGATCTCACGAGAGCGAGGTGGAGCGCCGCAGTAGCTTTCCACCGACTGCAAGACCCAAATGCATGATGGGAAACGCCTGATCGGAGAGCTGATTGGCTCTTAGCTCCTAAAAAAAAAAAAAATCATTTAGTAGAAAATCCAAATGTTCTGTGTAATTGTAATACGTTGCACTAGATTGTTGGCTCTTAGTTTCATTTTATGCTATATTAAAATCATATATAGAAGTATAGATTATATCAAACCTTTTCAAACTGAGATCAGAGGATATAATACAATGCCAGATGCACACATTAACACACATAAATATGTACAGACAAAAACAGAGGAAGAGCTCGGCGTCACACAGACGGGCCTTTTAAGTGACTCTCCCACACACAGACACGAAAACTTTGAGCTTCAAGTCCTAAACTTTGAGTTTTAGGTCCTAAACGTTGAGTTTCGGGTCCTAAACTTGAAGTATTAAGTCTTAAACTTTGAGTTTCGGGTCCTAAACTTTGAGTATTAAGTCCTACATTTTGAGTTTCGGGTCCTAAACTTTGAGTTTCGGGTCCTAAACTAGTTCTAATGTGCTTTTCACCAGATCAGAGGATATAATACAATGCCAGATGCACACATTAACACACACATATATGTACAAACAAATACAGAAGAGCAGCTCGGCGTCACACAGACGGGCCTTTTTAAGTGACTCTCCCACACACAGACACGAAAGCGCCGCAACGCCCGACCGGCTGTAAATGCAGCGCGGCGTTGGGCTTTGATGTCGCACCTCGTCTCGTCTCCCGGTTGCTTCACCGTGTCTTTATTCCTCGGGGTTGGGTCCAGCTGTCCGGCGTGATCGTCTGTTAGCGCTGCACGGGCCTCTATTTACAGCCATCATTGCCAGTTTCACAGGTCACAATTTCAGTGTGAGAACGAGCGCCTCCCACTGCGGTCTGCAGAATGCTGCACCGAGACACGCCCACGGTCACGCTGGGGACTGAAAGAGAGGACATGCAGAAGTCTGGCAGGATAAACCAGTTGTGACTGCACCGCTCACTTCAACTGAATCGTCTCGAGTCGTTGCACTCAAGTCCCTGTTTGAGTTGAGTTTCAATTCATAAATGTTGAGTTTCAAGTCCTAAACCTTGATATTCAAGTCCTAAACTTTGCGTTTCAATTCCTAAACTTTGAGTTTCAATTCCTTAACTTTGAGTTTCAAGTCCTTAACTTTGAGTTTGAATTCCTAAACTTTGAGTTTCAAGTCCTTAACTTTGAGTTTCAAGTCCTAAACTTTGAGTTTCAATTCCTAAACTTTGAGTTTCAATTCCTAAACTTTGAGTTTCAATTCCTAAACTTTGAGTTTCAAGTCCTAAACTTTGAGTTTCAATTCCTAAACTTTGAGTTTAAATTCCTAAACTTTGAGTTTCAATTCCTAAACTTTGAGTTTCAATTCCTAAACTTTGAGTTTAAATTCCTAAACTTTGAGTTTCAATTCCTAAACTTTGAGTTTCAATTCCTTAACTTTGAGTTTCAAGTCCTTAACTTTGAGTTTGAATTCCTAAACTTTGAGTTTCAAGTCCTTAACTTTGAGTTTCAAGTCCTAAACTTTGAGTTTCAATTCCTAAACTTTGAGTTTCAATTCCTAAACTTTGAGTTTCAATTCCTAAACTTTGAGTTTCAAGTCCTAAACTTTGAGTTTCAATTCCTAAACTTTGAGTTTCAATTCCTAAACTTTGAGTTTCAATTCCTAAACTTTGAGTTTCAGTTCCTAAACGCTGAGCTTCAAGTCCTAAATGTTGAGCTTCAAGTCTTAAACTTTGAGCTTCAAGTCCTAAACTTTGAGCTTCAAGTCCTAAACTTTGAGCTTCAAGTCCTAAATGTTGAGCTTCAAGTCCTAAATTTTGAGCTTCAAGTCCTAAATGTTGAGCTTCAAGTCCTTAACTTTGAGCTTCAATTCCTAAACTTTGAGCTTCAAGTCCTAAATGTTGAGCTTTAAATCCAAAATTTTGAGCTTCAAGTCCTTAACTTTGAGCTTCAATTCCTTAACGTTCAGTTTCAGGTCCTAAACGTTCAATTTGAAGTTTGAAGTCCTAAACTTTGAGTTTCAATTCTGCTTCTCACCAGACATACTATAGGTAATTTCCGTCTGTAGTTTTTTCACCTTAGCGTTTTGCATACTTCATACTTGTTGACCACCACGTAGTTTTTCTACACTGATGAAATCCTATTTTGCATAATCTTTTTCAAGCTGCCTCTCAGTTGTTCATGTTTTTCTCCTGCAACTTGATTGGCTGCTGTCGGATTGGTTGAAACTAAGTGGATTTGGTGGAGTCAGAATTGACCCGTGGCACACTTTTTAAATAACATCACTTTTTAAATCACCTTTTTGGGGTAAAAAGGCTCAAGTCATCAAATGTTCTCTCAGCTTCAGTGTTGTTCGTTTTCTCTATTCCAGCCTATATTGTCGTTATATATATATATATATATATATATATATATATATATATATATATATATACTTGCCTGCATACTGTGTGTGTGCGTTTTTATTTTTTTTAACTGCAAAACGTAACTCCACATGATGTTTAACTTCTGTTTTTGTGGTTCTTTTAATATGTGATGGGGTGAAAAGAGGCGGCGGAGTGAGCGCGTGCAGATCAGAGGAGGGAAAGTGACCGTGAGGTTCAGAGTCGGTGCCTCACATCTGGGCCTCGCTGCTTCATCCGAGATGGAGAGGTTGGATACAGTTCTTTCTGTGCTTTTTAAAAAGAAAATACAGGCTGGTGTCCCTCAGGAGTGATGTGTGTGTTTGGGTTCAGCGAGCAGTGTCACAGTGCCCCCTGGTGGCCGCGGGGAGAACCGCACGGGCAACTGACAAGACGAGCAGACGTATGTGATGCGAGCTCAGATCTCCTCTCTGTGAGCAAAGATCATCGCCGTTAAACTCCAATCGCCTCTCGCAGCAAAGAGGCCGTCTTTTTTTATTTATTAGCAAAAGAAAGTGCCGGAGACCAGATGTCCTCGCCAAGCGGAACACGGCAACGCTCACACACTGTTGGCTTTGTTGAGCCCCCTGGATCCCTGGGTGAAGTCGCTGCATCCTGCAGCTTCTACACACACACACACACACACACACACACACACACACACACACACACACACACACACACACACACGTGCATTAGGTGACATTCCTCAGAATGCCTTTGAAGTGTCATCCAATAAAAACTCATTGCTTCTGAATAATCTAGATTATATGATACAGCACCTTCAGATTAACATAATCCTTACATGTGTGTGTGTGTGCGTGTGTGTGTGTGTATCATGGTTGCTCATAGCATGGTTGCTCATAAATCTGAATTTCCAGTTAAAGCCAAGATGAGATGAATCAATGAGTTAAATATTGTACATAAATGTTTTGTTTACATGTAAACAAAAGCAGTGCACGTTGAATAAGAAACTTGCATGCGACTCGTTTAGTGCAGACCTTCTGTAAAAGTGTTGCACAAGAATTATACAAATGTAAATACCATAATGCAACTTAAAAAGTCAGAAAACATGCAAATTAATGAAAATCTGCACCAGATCTCAGACAGAGTGGAAAACATTAGAGCTGAAGTGTCGTCTCTGAAACGTCTCATCTCACTAACATCTGTCCAACGTCTGGCTGGTTCTCACCTAAATGTGTTTACAGCTGACAACAACACATGATGATGATGATGATGATGATGATGATGATGATGATGATACGAAGGTAAAGCCAAACGAGCAAAACAATAATCCATAAAAGCAATGAAGCCAAAGAATAACAAAAGATTTTAAAACTGTTTTTTCTGTTTTGTTTGGAGGATGTCTTATGTTGTACATCTTATATATATATATATATATATATATATATATATATATATATATTGCTCCATATGAATCAAATTAAATTGCAGCAGAGCTTCTGCTTCCGACCAGCAGCGACGGGACAAACAAGCAGGAATTAGTGTATTTTTGGTGATAATGTCCCTGAAAGGAACACGGTCAACATCTTGACAACACAACAGCAGCGTGTGTGTGTGTGTGTGTGTGTGTGTGTGTGTGTGACCGTGCACATGTGTTTATGCGCTCTGTGTAACCAGAGCCCCGCATGTTGCGCCACAGATGTTCAGATGTTTCTCTCCCTCTGAAAACAAACAGAGCAGAGGACATATTTTCTCCAGGAAGGACAGGAGGGACTGTCAAAATAAAAGCCCCCAGGATGGATTATCATAGCCTGTTTGCATCGTGCACCTTTACTCCTGCAGGAGCGTAAAGGGAGAGCTGGTGGGAGAGCAGCACACCTTCCTCCTCCTCCTCCTCCTCCATCATCTGTGATTAATGCCTCAGGTGAAGACCTCACACACGAAGAAAGAGCGCCTCAACGTCGTCTTCGCCTCGCGCGTTATCGGCCGGAGCGTTTGTCTTAATAACGGCGACGGCGTGGGCTGTTTTTTAACCGTTAAACCCGCGGCGGCGCTGCACGTGAAAGCGGGATGATAATAGAAGGCGAGCGCGTCGGTGCTGACGGAGGGAGACGGGTGCAAACAAGCGGCCCGAGCCGTGAAGTTTGAAGAGGATCAAAGTGTCAGCGAGTCGTAAATAAATCCTCCAGGAGAGACGACGCAGATTCTAACGGCTCTGTGCAGCGGCGAGACAAAAGGGGATAAACTCATGAAAACAAGGAGGCAGGTGGTTCACTGAACTGGCCGCTGCATTTCCCCCATTAGTGTGTGTGTGTGTGTGTGTGTGTGTGTGTGTGTGTGTGTGTGTGTGTGTTGAATGCGACGTAGAGAGTCCAGCAGCGCTGTGAGCGTGTTTCCTCTGGGCCACCGAGCAGCAATGAGAAGTCCAGGTGCAGGTTTACCGACCCTCGGGGAGGAAGTCCTTGTTTACTCATATCTGACCTTGAGTCTGACCTTCCTTCGCTTCGGGCTCTTTGACCCCCGAAAGACACGAAGGTGGCATTAAACTGTTGAGACGCTCGACCGGTTGGTTCTGATTGTTACCCGCCTCGTTTTGAGACGCTTAAAGACCAGTTCAGACCAGGAGACGAGCTCCGGTCCTGAGAAGAGTCTTAAACCTGCATTCTCTCTCCTGACCACCAGGGGGTGACTCCTCTGGTTGTATAGAAGTATATGCTGCAGGTGTTAAAGCTGCATTCTCTCTACTGACTCCTCTGGTTGTATAGAAGTATATGCTGCATGTGTTAAAGCTGCATTCTCTCTCCTGACCACCAGGGGGTGACTCCTCTGGTTGTATAGAAGTATATGCTGCAGGTGTTAAAGCTGCATTCTCTCTACTGACTCATCTGGTTGTATAGAAGTATATGCTGCATGTCCTAAAGCTGCATTCTCTCTACTGACTCATCTGGTTGTATAGAAGTATATGCTGCATGTGTTAAAGCTGCATTCTCTCTACTGACTCCTCTGGTTGTATAGAAGTATATGCTGCAGGTGTTAAAGCTGCATTCTCTCTACTGACTCCTCTGGTTGTATAGAAGTATATGCTTCATGTGTTAAAGCTGCATTCTCTCTACTGACTCCTCTGGTTGTATAGAAGTATATGCTGCAGGTGTTAAAGCTGCATTCTCTCTATTGACTCATCTGGTTGTATAGAAGTATATGCTTCATGTGTTAAAGCTGCATTCTCTCTACTGACTCCTCTGGTTGTATAGAAGTATATGCTGCATGTGTTAAAGCTGCATTCTCTCTACTGACTCCTCTGGTTGTATAGAAGTATATGCTGCAGGTGTTAAAGCTGCATTCTCTCTACTGACTCATCTGGTTGTATAGAAGTATATGCTGCATGTCCTAAAGCTGCATTCTCTCTACAGACTCCTCTAGTTGTATAGAAGTATATGCTGCAGGTGTTAAAGCTGCATTCTCTCTACTGACTCATCTGGTTGTATAGAAGTATATGCTGCATGTCCTAAAGCTGCATTCTCTCTACTGACTCATCTGGTTGTATAGAGGTATATGCTGCAGGTGTTAAAGCTGCATTCTCTCTACTGACTCATCTGGTTGTATAGAAGTATATGCTGCATGTGCTAAAGCTGCATTCTCTCTACTGACTCCTCTGGTTGTATAGAAGTATATGCTGCAGGTGTTAAAGCTGCATTCTCTCTACTGACTCATCTGGTTGTATAGAAGTATATGCTGCATGTCCTAAAGCTGCATTCTCTCTACTGACTCCTCTGGTTGTATAGAAGTATATGCTGCATGTGCTAAAGCTGCATTCTCTCTACTGACTCCTCTGGTTGTATAGAAGTATATGCTGCAGGTGTTAAAGCTGCATTCTCTCTACTGACTCCTCTGGTTGTATAGAAGTATATGCTTCATGTGTTAAAGCTGCATTCTCTCTACTGACTCCTCTGGTTGTATAGAAGTATATGCTGCATGTGCTAAAGCTGCATTCTCTCTACTGACTCCTCTGGTTGTATAGAAGTCACAAGAAACGTGAAGTCCTGCCGTATAGCTTTAACGTGACAGGAGTGACTTTGTCGACCGGCTACAAACTCTCAGGAGAAACGTTGCCGTCTGATGTGGGACAGCTGTTGTGTTCATTATGGGATGTTCCGCCACACAGGTGGTCGTCTTAACGACGTCGACTCATTACGGACCGCAGCGGCTTCATTCCTCCGTCTGCTGCCTCGACACCTGAGCAGCTGGTTTGGCTGCACACCTGCTTCTGCTCCCAGCAATGTGTTTGTCCTTGCTGGAGGACACACACACACACACACACACACACACACACACACACACACACACACACACACTCCACTAAGTTCAGGTGAACATTGCTGTGTGACCAACAGAGGGCTGTCTGTCAGAGACACCTGCTCTCTAATGTTGATATAAGATAAGATAATACTTATATCTGATTATATATATGTATATATATATATATATATATATATATATATATATATATATATATATCTGAGTCCGCAGCGAGGACATTTACAGTGTTACTGCTTCATTAAAAGACAAAACAAGATATGATAAATAGGTCAACCATGAAGATACAATAAGTCACTAAAATTAGGACCAATAAATATACAGTAAAATATAATAAATAAGAAAACAGTAAATAAATACACAGTAAAGATTTAATAAATAAACAGTAAATATATAATACACAATTACACAGTATATATATATATATATATATATATATATATATATATATATATATATATATATATATATAAAATAAATAAATACACATTACAGATATAATAATAAATATACAGTAAAATATAATAAATAAATAAACAGTAAAAAAATATAATAAGAAAACGGTAAATATATAATAAATAAATATACAGTAAAGATTTAATAAATAAACAGTGAAGATTTATAAATAAATAAACAGTAAATATATAATAATCAATAAATAAACAGTAAACATATAATTAATAAGAGAACTGACAAATATCAGAAATAAGAAAACCCTTCAAATATAATTACAAAAACAATAATTCAAAAATAAATATAAACTAAATACAACATAAAAATATATGTATAATATGAGTTCACATAATTGCACTTATGATGGACCAAACATGTTGATATTGCACATACATGAATGAAACTGTGTTGAATGTGCAGTTTGACCTTTAGTGTCGTCGTATGAGGAGTTAACTTAAACGGTTTAATCTGCTGAGGGAAAAGTAGTTCTGCTGGTTGACCTCCCTGCAGCGCCGCTGTCGTCCTGCAGGGGGCAGAAGAGCATCACTTTGGCTCACAGGGCGCCTCACCTCTCAAAAAGAGCTGAACTCTCTCTGCCGTGATCACCTCTCTCTGTCTGCAGCTGCTGAAGCTCCGCCTCCAGGAATGGTCACGAATTGAGGGGTGATGAAAACTGCCCCTTACGGTTACACACACACACACACACACACACACACACACACACACACAGACTTCACACTTTGTGTCGTTTGAGTGCTGCATATTTTACCAAATTAAAAAACAAACCCCGCTCTCTGTCTGTCTGTCCTGGGTTGGCACACACACACACATTCAGTCATCACAGTGCTAATGACATTCTTACTGCTGGGTTCAGTCGGGTTCAGTGTGTGAGCTGCTGTTCTCACTCCTGACCACCGGGGGCGACTCCTCTGGTTGTATAGAAGTCTATGCTTCATGTGTTAAAGCTGCATTCTCACTCCTGACCACCAGGGGGCGACTCCTCTGGTTGTATAGAAGTATATGCTGCATGTGTTAAAGCTGCATTCTCTCTACTGACTCCTCTGGTTGTATAGAAGTATATGCTTCATGTGTTAAAGCTGCATTCTCTCTCCTGACCACCAGGGGGTGACTCCTCTGGTTGTATAGAAGTATATGCTGCATGTGTTAAAGCTGCATCCTCTCTACTGACCACCAGGGGGCGACTCCTCTGGTTGTATAGAAGTCTATGCTTCATGTGTTAAAGCTGCATTCTCTCTCCTGACCACCAGGGGGCGACTCCTCTGGTTGTATAGAAGTATATGCTTCACGTGTTAAAGCTGCATTCTCTCTCCTGACCACCAGGGGGCGACTCCTCTGGTTGTATAGAAGTATATGCTTCATGTGTTAAAGCTGCATCCTCTCTACTGACCACCAGGGGGCGACTCCTCTGGTTGTATAGAAGTCTATGCTTCATGTGTATAGCTGAAAGTATAAATTAGTTGGAAAATGCATGAAGAATTGTCACGTTTGAATTAATTTGAATTAAGATTTTTTCCTCAAATGGTGTTGAGATTTCTGAAGACATGAAAGCAATTTCCTTATTTATTATTTCTTTTAATCTTGTTTTTATTCATTTCTTTAACCATGACTTACACAGCTCTCTTCTTGTGATCGTCTGTCCGTGCTCACGTTGTGTTTGAAGAACACTTTGAGACGCTTCTTGTGTAATAAAGTTTAAAAAAAACTTCTTCTTCTTCTTCATGTAACGTTTTCATGGCCGACAGCGAGATAAAATACCTTTGGCTCCTCGAATGAAATCAAATCTCCCCGAATGTTCTCCGCCGTTAATTAAAGCTCTCCGGTTTCACAGAGCAGGAAAAGCCCATGCGAAACATGCAAGATGCGCACGCACACACACACACACACACACACACACACACACACACACACACAGACTTTGAATGGACTGTGCTTCGTAGCGCTGCGCTCCGGGTTGCCATGTCGCGGTATAGATCCTGCAGAAAGCCCCATAAGCACCTGGTGACACGTCATGACCTCAGACGGCCTCGGCGGCGCTCAGAGGGACTTCAGACGTGTGTTTTAGCAACAACGTGTGTTTTGATCAATATTAGCAGGCGAGCGCAGGCTGGACAGGTTCAGGATAGACTGCTGCTAGACTATTGGCACGACAGTTTAGTTGCATTGATACCAATTCAAGTGTTTAAAGGAGCTTTAGCCGTAGTTAGCATTTGTTAGCGCTGTTAGCTATGAGCCGCCGGCTGAGGCGTCACTATGTTGAGAGCCATTGAGAGGCAATCGATCGTCGGATCTGGTAATAAATCAAGAGAGAAGTAGTCATTTTCTCATTGACTTCTATACAACCAGAGGAGTCATTAGGTCACTAGAGAGAATGCAGCTTTAACACATGAAGCATAGACTTCTATACAACCAGAGGAGTCGCCCCCTGGTGGTCACTAGAGAGAATGCAGCTTTAACACATGAAGCATATACTTCTATACAACCAGAGGAGTCACCCCCTGGTGGTCACTAGAGAGAATGCAGCTTTAACACATGAAGCATATACTTCTATACAACCAGAGGAGTCACCCCCTGGTGGTCACTAGAGAGAATGCAGGTTTAACACATGAAGCATATACTTCTATACAACCAGAGGAGTCGCCCCCTGGTGGTCAGGAGAGAGAATGCAGCTTTAAGACACTTCAACTCGGCAGAACCGGAGGTTGCCACCTGGATGCAACCGGCAACTCTTACTGTCATACAGACACAGACACACACATACACACACACACAGACACACACACACACAGACACACACAGTGAGTGCAACATTTTAATGCATGACCTGAAGTTTTGCAGCAGACGTGTGGAAAAACACCTGGGATTCCACTGGGATGCAGTTATTAACCACATTGTACATCCAACATCACCATCCCACCATAGCACACACACACACACACACACACACACACACACACACACACACACACACACACACACACCATGTGAAGGAGGGGTCTCATGTTGCATTGCGTGCAGAGTTGTAATTTCGTGTGTGTCTGGATTCGCTGGCATTCTCTGCACCTCGCTAGATCTCACTGATTTCACCTCAAACAAACCACACTGTAACCACCGGAATTATAACACACACACACACACACACACACACACACACTAATACACACACGCACTGCAATTACACAGCATCAAAGGGGAATCCAGAGCGTCTGATCGTGGAGCTAATGGTGGACGACAGCGAGGTGAAGCTCCGATCAGCAGGAACGATATCAAAGAGCGAGCCCAAGAGTTCTCAGCATCCGGACGCGAGCGCTTTAATACTGCGACAGTCTACGTCTGCGGGGGCCAAACTGCGACCCGCGGGCCCACCGGGGGCCGCAGCCTGTCCATGAACAGAGACCAATATTTGGCTGTATTTTACTGATCTACACACACGATCATAATGTTTTAAACTGGGCCTTTAGGCTGTGCACTGCGTTAGAGTCTAAGAGGGCTGAATTCATTTAAATCATATTTTCTGTGCCACGGTGTTTATTCTGGTTTATTGCAGTGTAACTGATGGAAAACAACACATGTATTTACTTCTTCTTTGGTCTTTGACGCCTTTTTATATATATATATATATATATATATATATAAAGGTGTGTGTGTGTGTGTGTGTGTGTGTGCGTATGAGGAGCATTGTTCTTTACTTCCTAAAGAGTGTATGAAGCCCAGATTACTAGGTCTTGTGTTTTCCCTCAACGCTCTGGTCCGGATTAGGATTTAGAGCCGGATTCCAGACGCCTGTAGCTTTGACTGGACCCGGTTGTCATGGTTCCGGTAGACATTAGGGGCCTCACGTTGGATCAGATTCAAACACAGTCGTCGTGTAGGCACTCATTCGTCCCAGCCATGGACGGATTGTGAGACGATGGGTCCCTGGGCACAGGCATGGGAAGGGCCCCCGTCATTCTGCGTGTCTTTGTAGTCGTTCTGCATCTCTTTGTAGTCGTTCTGCGTCTCTTTGTAGTCATTTTGTGTCTCTTTGTAGTCGTTTTGTGTCTCTTTGTAGTTGTTCTGCGTCTCTTTGTAGTCGTTCTGCGTCTCTTTGTAGTCGTTCTGCGTCTCTTTGTAGTCGTTCTGCGTCTCTTTGTAGTTGTTCTGCATCTCTTTGTAGTCGTTCTGCGTCTCTTTGTAGTCGTTCTGCATCTCTTTGTAGTCGTTCTGCGTCTCTTTGTAGTTGTTATGCGTCTCTTTGTAGTTGTTCTGCGTCTCTTTGTAGTCATTCTGCGTCTCTTTGTAGTCGTTCTGCGTCTCTTTGTAGTCGTTCTGCGTCTCTTTGTAGTCGTTCTGCATCTCTTTGTAGTTGTTCTGCATCTCTTTGTAGTCGTTCTGCATCTCTTTGTAGTCGTTCTGCGTCTCTTTGTAGTCGTTCTGCATCTCTTTGTAGTCGTTCTGCATCTCTTTGTAGTCGTTCTGCATCTCTTTGTAGTCGTTCTGCGTCTCTTTGTAGTCGTTCTGCGTCTCTTTGTAGTCGTTCTGCATCTCTTTGTAGTCGTTCTGCGTCTCTTTGTAGTCGTTCTGCGTCTCTTTGTAGTCGTTCTGCATCTCTTTGTAGTCGTTCTGCATCTCTTTGTAGTTGTTATGCGTCTCTTTGTAGTCGTTCTGCGTCTCTTTGTAGTCGTTCTGCATCACTTTGTAGTCGTTCTGCGTCTCTTTGTAGTCGTTCTGCGTCTCTTTGTAGTTGTTCTGCGTCTCTTTGTAGTCGTTCTGCGTCTCTTTGTAGTCGTTCTGCGTCTCTTTGTAGTCGTTCTGCGTCTCTTTGTAGTCGTTCTGCGTCTCTTTGTAGTCGTTCTGCGTCTCTTTGTAGTTGTTCTGCGTCTCTTTGTAGTCGTTCTGCGTCTCTTTGTATTTGTTCTGCGTCTCTTTGTAGTCGTTCTGCGTCTCTTTGTAGTCGTTCTGCGTCTCTTTGTAGTTGTTCTGCGTCTCTTTGTAGTCGTTCTGCGTCTCTTTGTAGTCGTTCTGCGTCTCTTTGTAGTCATTCTGCATCTCTTTGTAGTTGTTCTGCGTCTCTTTGTAGTCGTTCTGCATCTCTTTGTAGTCGTTCTGCATCTCTTTGTAGTCGTTCTGCGTCTCTCTGTATTTGTTCTGCGTCTCTTTGTAGTCGTTCTGCATCTCTTTGTAGTCGTTCTGCGTCTCTTTGTAGTCGTTCTGCGTCTCTTTGTAGTCGTTCTGCATCTCTTTGTAGTCGTTCTGCGTCTCTTTGTAGTCGTTCTGCGTCTCTTTGTAGTTGTTCTGCGTCTCTTTGTAGTCGTTCTGCGTCTCTTTGTAGTCGTTCTGCGTCTCTTTGTAGTCGTTCTGCGTCTCTTTGTAGTCGTTCTGCGTCTCTTTGTAGTCGTTCTGCGTCTCTTTGTAGTTGTTCTGCGTCTCTTTGTAGTCGTTCTGCGTCTCTTTGTATTTGTTCTGCGTCTCTTTGTAGTCGTTCTGCGTCTCTTTGTAGTCGTTCTGCGTCTCTTTGTAGTTGTTCTGCGTCTCTTTGTAGTCGTTCTGCGTCTCTTTGTAGTCGTTCTGCGTCTCTTTGTAGTCATTCTGCATCTCTTTGTAGTTGTTCTGCGTCTCTTTGTAGTCGTTCTGCATCTCTTTGTAGTCGTTCTGCATCTCTTTGTAGTCGTTCTGCGTCTCTCTGTATTTGTTCTGCGTCTCTTTGTAGTCGTTCTGCATCTCTTTGTAGTCGTTCTGCGTCTCTTTGTAGTCGTTCTGCGTCTCTTTGTAGTCGTTCTGCATCTCTTTGTAGTCGTTCTGCGTCTCTTTGTAGTCGTTCTGCGTCTCTTTGTAGTCGTTCTGCGTCTCTTTGTAGTCGTTCTGCATCTCTTTGTAGTCGTTCTGCGTCTCTTTGTAGTCGTTCTGCGTCTCTTTGTAGTCGTTCTGCGTCTCTTTGTAGTCGTTCTGCGTCTCTTTGTAGTCGTTCTGCATCTCTTTGTAGTCGTTCTGCGTCTCTTTGTAGTCGTTCTGCATCTCTTTGTAGTCGTTCTGCATCTCTTTGTAGTCGTTCTGCATCTCTTTGTAGTTGTTCTGCGTCTCTTTGTAGTCGTTCTGCATCTCTTTGTAGTCGTTCTGCATCTCTTTGTAGTCGTTCTGCATCTCTTTGTAGTCGTTCTGCATCTCTTTGTAGTCGTTCTGCATCTCTTTGTAGTCGTTCTGCGTCTCTTTGTAGTTGTTCTGCGTCTCTTTGTAGTTGTTCTGCATCTCTTTGTAGTCGTTTTGTCTTCTTGGTCGTTTTACATCTCTTTTTAGATGCTTTAAGTCTCGTTTTGGTAATTGTATGTAGTTTTATGTCTCTGTCTGGTGAATGCTGCATCTCTCTGTGGCTTCAGGCTGTGGCCCAGGGGCGTGTTCCCTTCAGGCTCAGTGATCCGTCCATGCTTCCGGGTCACAACGCTGTCAGAAGGAACAAACCTGCTGACGCAGCGCGTTTCCTTCCAACTGTGTTTAATTACACACATCTGACAAATCTAATGCCGAGCTAAAGTGGCTCACGTTTAAGTGCAAGGCCGCCGTACGACCATATATGTGCATGCTTCCATCGCGTCGGTCTGACGGCACCGCGCGGAAGTGATCACGGTTGCCGTGGTGACAGGCAGCATCATCTAAGGAACCAGAGTCTCTGAACAATCTTCCCTCCTCCTGAGGTACAGGAGCAGCGAGGTTTCCTGCTCAGCATTCCACCTCCTGCTGGGAACTCTTTGTCAACGAGCTCTCGCTCTAAAATCTTCGCTCTAAAATATATTTTTTTATCAGATATTTATAGGTAGCCTGGTTGTCTGAGGACGGGCCGATTAGTTCTGATTGTGTTGTCGTGGACGGACGGGGAGTCGTTGGTGAGGAAACGGGCCGCGTTCCATTCTGATTGAACCTTTGAGGTCGGAGATAACGAACTCAAACGGCTTCTTACTTCCACATTTATTTATTTTATACTCACTTTTTGTGTCCGGCCTCCGTTTGCTGAAGCTTCTGCTTTTTTCTCAACCGTTTCATGCATAGAGGTAACTGCAGTGGACGGCTATTGAAATGTTGTTCTCTCGTCTATGCATCGGTTCTGAAGGCATAGATGCACATAAAGCACTAAAGTGAACACTATTGCATCATCCAAAACACTGCTGCTCAGTCATAAGCCGTTATAAGTGCAAGATACATTTCTCAAAACCAAGATGGCTGACAGAAGTTCAGAAAGACCGAGTCACTCATCCGGGGGTTCTTAGGGTCATGGAAAACCTGGAAAAGTCATGGAGTTTTAAAATGGTTATTTCCAGGCCTGGAAAAGTCCTTGAAGAAAATAAAATCCCCAAAGTTTAGTAAAAGTCATGTAAATGTGTTATATTCATGTGTTCATGTCGTTCATTTACGCTGAGTTTGAAATAATGAATATGCTTTTAAAAGAAAGACTCAAAATATAAGCAGGCATACATACAGGCATCTATATAAATGTTTATTCTTTTAATCAAACTATTGTCTCATTCATTTGAGTCATTTAAGGTTTACTGTATGCTTTGTATTCTCATTGTTAGTTTAAATACTACATTTACTCACTTTTTCATGTTTACACCCAGACTTCACTAAATGTTTGCTCATGAGCGCTGTGCCGTCTCTTGAGTCACAAGCACCAAATGTTTATGAATATAATAGTTGGTTTAAACTCATGCAAAGCATCATGGGAGCGTTCCTCCACAGAGCGGCCTCGCAGCTCCACACACTCTTATGAAATCCCTCGGCTGCAGAATATGAATGAATAATTATGTACAAGGGGAAATGTGCTGTCGGAGAAAACATAAAATAAAAATAAAATAGCTGGGATGAAAGATATGTACAGCTTTTTTTTTTTTTGCAGAGAGTAATAATTTAGGAAATTAAATTACACTTAAACAATAGAGCAGTGCAACAATAGATTTTCAGGATCTCCTGTTTTAAAGGCGTTTACAAACTAATCGGCCATCTTTTTACTATAAAACATAATAATAGTCTTTATTCTTTAAAAGGCAAAATCACAGATTAAAAGTTAACATTCCAGCTCAGATCGACTTCCTGATCGTTTCCTTCAAGTGTGCAGCTGCAGGGTTTTCTCTCTCTCTCTCCCTCTCTCTCTCTCTCTCTCTCTCTCTCTCTCTCTCTCTCTCTCTCTCTCTCTCTCTCTCTCTCTTGTGTTTTGTTGGATTTGATTACACCGTCAATTAGTGACACATCCTGCTGTTCCTCTCTCTCTCCCTCTCTCTCTCTCTCTCTCCCTCTCTCTCTGTCTCTCTCTCTCTCCCTCTCTCTCTCTCTCTCTCTCTCTCTCTCTCTCTCTCCCTCTCAGCCCTCTGAGTAAATGTTGCTCACCTCCGTTAGATCTAATTAAGAAAAACCCAACACTTCCTGCCTGGACTCTCCTTCTCTCTGCATCATCATCCAAACTACATTCTCTCTCTCTCTCTCTCTCTCTCTCTCTCCTCTCTCTCTCTCTCTCTCTCTCTCTCTCTCCCCCTCAGTCTTTTGTGTCGTTTGTAAACAAGTCGTTTCAGGAAGTCGGCGTGACGTACGCATCGGTTTACTCATCTTCACAGAAGCTGTAATCATATAGAGGCAATAAATGATGCTGGAAAACAGTCGGGTGGCATTGAAGTAAGCACTTATTATGTGTGTGTGTGTGTGTGTGAGTGTGTGTGTGTGCGTGTGCGTGTGTGTGTACGTGCGCATGCATGCATGTGTGTGCGTGCGTGTGTGTGAGCGTGTGTGTGTGTGTGTGTGAGCGTGTGTGTGCGTTTCTGTCTGTGTATCTTGTGTGTATTTGTGTGTGTGTTTACCGATTGTATTTACTGTAGTTACCTACATGTGTGTCTGTTGATAGTACAGGAAAGGTCAGTGTGTGTGTGTGTCTGTGTGTGTGTGTGTGTATGTGTGTGTGTGTGTGTGTGTGTCTGTGTGTGTATGTGTATGTATGTGTGTGTGTGTGTGGTCGGCGTTGCGTGACATGACTTCTCAGGTGTTCCTCCTCACAGCTGGCTGCTCCTCATCTCATCAGGGAGGTTAGCGGCACCACGATCAACATCCCGGGGATCTGGGCTGTGGGCCGGGCCCCGCACTGTGTGTGTGTGTGTGTGTGTGTGTGTGTGTGTGCTTTGGCAACAAGCACCATGGACAGATGTACACCGCTCCAGCTCCCTCGTGGCGCTCCAGCCTCTCCGGCCACAAACAGCTGCTCTGAACCTTCGCCTCCGTCTCTGAGAGCGCTAAACGGGGATCAGCTGTTCTGTTGTGTGAAGAGAGCCTCGTCTGCTCTGCGGGTTTCTGAGAGATAAGAACCCTCACCTGAGCTCGCGCTGCGTCAGAGTTCACCTCAAACATTCCCCGGGACTCACAACAAAGACCCGCCGGGATCAGATGTGTATCGTCTGTACGGGAGAAGGAACCAATCAGGATTCAAGACGGAGCGGCGACTTAAACGTTCATAATGTGCAAAATAAAATGAAGCTCGTTGCCGTCAGAGAGGAAGTTCCTTGTAGTTTTTCTCTGTGTGTGTGTGTGTGTGTGTGTGTGTGTGTGTGTGTGTGTGTGTGTGTGTGTGTGTGTGTGTGTGTGTGTGCGCTCCTGTATACAGTATGTGACACGGGGCAATATATATACAATATGGGGAATTCTTTTTTACAGCTTTTAAATGTGTGTGTGTGTGTGAGCATGTGTGTGAGCGTGTACGTGCATGTGTGTGTGAGCGTGTACGTGCATGTGTGTGTGAGCGTGTACATGCATGTGTGTGTGCATGTGTGTGTGTACGTGCATGTGTGTGTGCATGTGTGTGTGAGCGTGTACGTGCATGTGTGTGTGCATGTGTGTGTGAGCGTGTACGTGCATGTGTGTGTGCATGTGTGCGCGTGTGTGTATGCGCGCATGCGCGTGTGTGAGCGTGCGTGTGCATGTGTGTGTGTGCACGCGCATATACGTGTGTGTGAGCGTGCGTGTGTGTGTGAGGTGTACGTGCATGCGTGTGTGTGTGTGTGTGCGCGTGTGCATGCGTGTGTGTGAGAGTGCATGTGTGAGTGTGTGTGTGCGTTTCAGCCTTCATAACATATAATAATGACAAATATTTGCCAGCTTCCTGCTTGCTGCTGCTCTGCTGTGTGCTCCTTGTAGTCGTTCTCCGGTGGCGGACTCAGCAGCCTTTCAGGGTTTCCTTTCTTTAAAGAGTTTTCTGGGTTCTCGTCTCTCGTCCACAACACAGCTGACCTTCTCGTTAGCCGGAGGCGTTCACATCCCCAGCAGCTCGGGGAAGTGAGGCGCCGGTCGACCTGCTCTGTCTCTGGGTTTCCATCGCAGCCGGCCGTCTGCTTCCCCACGCACTTCTCTAGAAACAGAGGGAACATTAGCTTTTGATTAGACGGCGTGCATTGTCTCGCTGGAATAAAGGAGCTCTTGTCCGCTCGCTGCCATGCGTTTACCTTGATAATTGGTTTCAGCGCACACCCAGCTGAGATCGTTACCCGAAGAAAAGAAGAAAACGTTGCACTCTTACGACCCTATTCCTTCTTTTTTTTGCAGATGCAAATGTTTTTTCTTGCACGTGTAGCTTTCTGATTTTATGTGAATCTGCTGTGCACCTCTTACAGTGTGTGTGTGTGTGTGTGTGTGTGTGTGTGTGTGTGTGTGTGTGTGTGTGTGTGTGTGTGTGTGTGTGTGTGTGTGTGTGTGTGTGTGTGTGTGTGTGTGCAGGTTGTGCGAGCCCCGAGGAGCTGACCACGGAGCGGGTCCATTCGGCCGTGGGCGACATGTTCGAGACCCTCCGAGGTTTGAGCCGCACCAGAGACCACCTGAAGCAGCTGCGCTCCGTCTACACGGCCAGCGACGGAGTCCACCAGGTGTGTCCGCGCGCACGCACGCACACACACACACACACACACACACACACACACACACACACACACACACACACACACACACACACACACACACACACACACACCGTCAACTTCACAGCGCACACACACCAGTCGAATATATATTTTTGTGTGTTTCTTACAGTGCTTACCAGGCGGCAACCTCTGGTTCTGCTGAATGAAGCATATGCTTCATGTGTTAAAGCTGCATTCTCTCTCCTGACCACCAGGGGGCGACTCAGCTGGTTGTATAGAAGTCTATGCTTCACGTGTTAAAGCTGCATTCTCTCTCCTGACCACCAGGGGGCGACTCCTCTGGTTGTATAGAAGTATATGCTTCATGTGTTAAAGCTGCATTCTCTCTCCTGACCACCAGGGGGCGACTCCGCTGGTTGTATAGAAGTCTATATAAATGACTCTACTCCTCCGGTTGTATAGAAGTATATGCTTCATGTGTTAAAGCTGCATTCTTTCTCCTGACCACCAGGGGGCGACTCCTCTGGTTGTATAGAAGTCTATATAAATGACTCTACTCCTCCGGTTGTATAGAAGTATATGCTTCATGTGTTAAAGCTGCATTCTCTCTCCTGACCACCAGGTGGTGACTCCTCTGGTGTATAGAAGTCTATATAAATGACTCTACTCCTCTGGTTGTATAGAAGTCTATATAAATGACTCTACTCCTCTGGTTGTATAGAAGTCTATATAAATGACTCTACCCCTCTGGTTGTATAGAAGTCTATATAAATGACTCTACTCCTCTGGTTGTATAGAAGTCTATATAAATGACTCTACTCCTCTGGTTGTATAGAAGTCTATATAAATGACTCTACTCCTCTGGTTGTACAGAAGTCTATATAAATGACTCTACTCCTCTGGTTGTATAGAAGTCTATATAAATGACTCTACTCCTCTGGTTGTATAGACGTCTATATAAATGACTCTACTCCTCTGGTTGTATAGAAGTCTATATAAATGACTCTACTTCTCTTGATGTATTCCCTCAGTAAACATTGTAAACATGAGTTTATGTCTCAATCTCTAGTTTCAAGTCTTCTTCAATACAGCATGATGTTCATTTAGTAAATTATGGTCATTTAGAGTCAAACAGACCATAAAGAACGCTCGTAGATTAATCACACAAATATCTAAACTATAAGAGGGATTGAGAGAGAAATGTTGCTAATAAACTAAACTATTCAGAAGATGAAGGATCGGCGTGTGTTGTTGTTTCTGTTGCAGTCTGTGACCTTGGGCGACCTCTCCAGGTTCACCGTGAGAGTCGGTTTCTCGGAGCTTATGTAACTCAGGTGATCAGAAATCTGTGTCTGCGGTGGCTCTCACCTGGTCTTCAGGGCCCGGCACCAGATCGGCTCTCTTTTCATTCAGAGACGTGTAGGTCAGGGACGTAAAGGCCAGTCGATGGAAGCTCAAGACTCTGTTTTGTTGTTTTGTTCTTTTAAAGATCGTCTTTAAAAAAAAAAACTAGAAATGAGCTCCAACAAAAGCTTTGCAGCAGCGACGACATCTGTGTTCTTCTCTCTTTACAATATATTGATCGAGGCTTTTTATTTCTTCAGCTCTTACACGAGCAATCATCTCATCACAAAGCCGGTTGGAGCGCTGAGATGGAATGTTTGAGATGTAATGAGAACATTTCATCCATTTTCATATCGTTTTTTTTTTAATATTTTATCCACATATTTTGTATTTGTAGAACATTTTCTAAGTACGTTTTTTTGTTGCACTCTGCATCAATGTTCTCTCATAAGGAAAGGGACGAAGCTTCTTTCCAAAGATATTAAACTATATCTCTCTTGAGGTCGTAAATGCAGACTGAGTACATTAAAGTATTTTTTCTATGGCGCCGCAGAAGGAAAAGTCAAATCGTCAAAACGTTTTATTGTTTTTTGTTATGTTCCTTGAATTTAAAACTTGCGATTCCTCACGTTCCTTCGGGCGGCCACTTTCTTTTTTTTTTAAAGGTGCAGTGTTTTGGATCTGACGACACCTAGTGGTGAGGTCGCAGATTGCAACCGACTGAAACTTCTCCCGTTTACCGAGTGGAAAACTACGGTGGCTCTTTGTAAGCTAACTAACAACATTGTATTAGGTTAGTTAAAAAAATTATGAAGGGAACTTAAGTTTGTGATTTTGTATCGCAGCAACATAACGAATGTGAATTGAGCCAAAAAAAGAGAACTATTTATGTTTTAAATGGTGTTACATGGACTTAAAGAATATATTTACGACTGTCTTTTCAACATAAATACATCTTAGCAGTAAAATTATCAATTCATTTTGTACATAATTTTAGTTTCAACAGGTTGCCTAGAAAGAAGAACTCTGTAGTATTCCATAAATCAACGGGGACGAGCAGAAAGAGGGAAGCAGATTTTGTTCTCGTTTCGCTTAATGTGACCTAATGTGTCTGTTTCTGCTGAGAGGCGACAGAACTGCCTGTCCTTGTTCCCGCTGCCTTATGAAAATGATTTAATACAAAAGAAGGACAGCGTGATATCTGCCAGGCTACCGGCTGTTCTTGAGAAAACAAACACATGTAAAGCCAATACCTGTGGGTCAAGGTGTCTCGCTCTCCTTCAGGGTTCCTTGAAGAGCGGAGCTCTCCTCCTCTGGGAACCGACTTAATTGAGAGGTTTTGACTTTTTTCTTCTTCTTTTATTTATGTAAAGCATGTAAATTGCAGATTTTTGTCTGAGTCTGCGAAGGCTTTTAGTCTGAATATTATCAATTATCTCCTTTACCGTTCATTTAAATGCAGCATTATATTGACATGACTCACATTTATTCCCGTCATAATTAATCCGATAAGCAACAACAACAAAATTAGATAACGCAGCTTCAACTGAGAGAAATTCTAATTAACAAAAAGAGACAATTAGTGAGGGCTGTTTACAATGTGTTTACCAAAGCTGAGAGCATAATGAAGATATAACACATGAAATTCACATTTAAAATGATCACACATTTAATTCAGTATAAATGAATAACAAGAATGCAGCTTCAACACATGAAGCATAGACTTCTATACAACCAGAGGAGTCGCCCCCTGGTGGTCAGGAGAGAGAATGCAGCTTTAACACGTGAAGCATATACTTCTATACAACCAGAGGAGTCGCCCCCTGGTGGTCAGGAGAGAGAATGCAGCTTTAACACATGAAGCATAGACTTCTATACAACCAGAGGAGTCGCCCCCTGGTGGTCAGGAGAGAGAATGCAGCTTTAACACATGAAGCATAGACTTCTATACAACCAGAGGAGTCGCCACCTGGTGGTCAGGAGAGAGAATGCAGCTTTAACACATGAAGCATAGACTTCTATACAACCAGAGGAGTCGCCACCTAGTGGTCAGGAGAGAGAATGCAGCTTTAACACATGAAGCATAGACTTCTATACAACCAGAGGACTCGCCACCTGGTGGTCAGGAGAGAGAATGCAGCTTTAACACATGAAGCATAGACTTCTATACAACCATATGAGTCACCCCCTGGTGGTCAGGAGAGAGAATGCAGCTTTAACACATGAAGCATAGACTTCTATACAACCAGAGGAGTCGCCACCTGGTGGTCAGGAGAGAGAATGCAGCTTTAACACATGAAGCATAGACTTCTATACAACCAGATTGTGATAAGTGTGTTCATGTTTGTGTGGGAGAGGGATTTTTATTAAACCCAGACCCTTACTCACTCACTCAATTAAACAAATGATATGAAAAAAAAAGAAAAGACCAAATGTGTTTATCACTGTAGAGAAGAACATCACAGTTTCTCCGATGTCTCCCGTCATAATTAATACGATCAGCATCACTTTGCCTTCACTGTCACACGTGAACTCGCTGCAGGATTAGAAGCTCAGTTCATTTCCCGCTGAGAGAAACTGCAGAACTTCCTGGAAACATCGATGAAGGCAGAGCGCCGGAGCCGAAACAGCCGGACTCTGAAGCTCTCTATTGACCTCGGCGGAGGGGGCGGGGCTTGAGTAAACACCTCATCGACACGGAGGAGCAGACACTAAATAATGAACTCCTGATAATACACTCGTCTTAGTTGCACCAACAAAAGGTCACGCTACATAGTGTGTATATGACACAAAATCAATTTGGATGTAAATCACAAAATCACTGGACTTTTACCCAAGAGACCGATGTTCGTGTCTCGTGTGAAGTCATTGTTGACTTATTATGTTGCGTTACTTTCATATTTAAAGTAAGGAAATACAAGGAATTTGTTGTTGGAATGTTGTGTTGGGTCTGGCGCCCCCTGTGGACTAAAGAGGTAGTGTCTCTGAGCACCAGGGTTCCTTTAGAAAACCGGAGCTCTGAACTTTAGTACCGTAAAAGTCGGGTTACGAGCCGCTACTACCTTTGGTCAGTGTCCCCGTTAGCTCCCCGCTTGTAGCCAGCTGGGGCTCCTGCTAGCGCTCCATTACTTCCCCGCTAACTTCCGCTAGCTCTCCGCTAACTTCCGCTAGCTTCCGAAAACCACCGAAGGTAGCGGGACCAGGCTCGACACCCGACTTGGGCAGAGGGGACGTGAGCAGTAGCAGCAGCGCTAGCTAGCAGCAGCGCTAGCTAGCAGCTAGAGGAGGAGGAGGACACTTCGTCGCGGGTGGGGGGGGTAGCAGTAGTGTGTAGCATGCCGTGAACTTACATTTACGTTGAGATCGGTCGACCAATGACAGTTCTCTCTACAGTCAGAGCTTGCGCAAGAAGGTGGAACTTGCGGGAGATACCATTTCCAAAACTTGTAAGGGGGTAATAACTATTTTCCCCGAACGTAGCAAAATCCCGTTTTTGGAATCCCTGCCGGACGCTTTTTTTAGATCTCGAAAAAGAGGACGTCTGGTCACCCTAGGTGTACAGTACACAAGATGTATTTTTAGGCGTTTAAATGAGATGCATCGCACAACTCCATTATAATTCCGACCACATCGCCTCAAAGACATTCCAGTCCGTTCTGTTCTCTGCTCGGCGGGTTGTTTTGGGAACATCAATCTGTTTTTACGCCAAGAAAACCTGTGGGGAAACTGATCTGTGTGTGTGTATGTGTGTGTGTGTGTGTGTGTACAGACGAGAATATTTAAGCTCTGGCATTATCAGATAACTCTAATATTGTTTTCATCGTGTGGGTGTCTAATTACTTTGATAGCAGATGTACAACAGTGTGTGTGCGTGACCGTGGGCTGGATTTGGTCCTGTTTACACCCGCGGTTGTGTGTGTGTGTGTGTGTGTGTGTGTGTGTGTGTGTGTGTGTGTGTGTGTGTGTGTGTGTGTGTTATTTAGCCGGAGGTGAATCATTATTTTGTTTACTCCCTGCTCAGGCTGACCCGCTCATCAATTAAAGGGACGTCAGTACAGAAGCAAATGTCAGTTTATATAATTCAGGATTTTAAACAACGTGGACTGGAGGAGGAGGAGGAGGATACACACAGGTGGGCGGGAACACCTGGATATGTGTGTGTGTGTGTGTGTGTGTGTGTGTGTGTGTGTGTGTGTGTGTGTGTGTGTGATGCTTTAATCAACACTTAGATAAATGGATTCCAGATGTTCCATTCCTAGGAAGAAGAAACTGAATAAAGTTGTGTTCCATAACCGGCTCACTTTCTGGCGCGCGGCCCAGACGTGTCACCAGATCTCCTGAACTGGAAGATGAGTTTTTCTATTTTAAGACTTCTCTGCACTCAAATGAAGCCCTGCCAAGTCTTATCAGGGCCGGTATTGTGTTCTCCGGGACAGCAGACTTCACTCCCGTGGAGGAAGAAGAGGAGGAGGGGGGGGGGAAAGAAAAGATAAAAAAATGCCTTGAATTCTTGCTCGGCTAGCGGAGAAGCCTATAAATGGTTCAGTCTGTCTCGGGTAGCCGGGCAGAAAGAAAGAAAGAAGAAGAAAAACAGCTGAGTCGCTGTTTTTAGGAATATCAGGAGCCTCTGGGTCTCTTCAAGGACACTGACTGAGACCACCGAGGTGGAGCTGGCTCCTCTTCCTGCAGTGTCACGTCTCCACATCACGCTCAATATTACTTTTTCTACTGTAGTTTCCATCCATAGTTGAGTTGTTTAACTCCATTCACCTTCTACAAACCCTCTTGGTGGAAAAGCCCCAGAAGATCATTGGGGGTGCAGCATCCGGGGAGCATGAACGCCTCCACAGAGTTTGATGGGAACCCATAAAAACAGTTGTTGAGATAATTCAACATTTCTGAGTGTCAGAGTATCGTGTTTACAGTCGGTAGTTTGGATATTTTTATCGGTGCCGGTGAGAGAAAGAGGTTTGGAGCAGCTCTCCATCCTGAAGTGACTCGTGAGTCAGCGCCCCGCTTAGAGCGCCCCGCTTACAGCGCCCACGGCCCGCTAGCGGAGGCCGGTCAGGTCCAGACGGTTCACGCTTCTATATTTAGGAACAACAACAGCGATTGTCAGTCGAGGGTTTTGTTTTGTGTTCTCTCTCAGGCGACGTACCGTCCGTTCCTGCGGCAGATCCTGGAGGAGGTCTTCGACCCGGCCCGGCCCGAGTGCCCCGACATCGAGCACACGTCCGGGGGCCTCGCCGACCTGCTGAAGACCGGCTTCAGCATGTTCATGAAGGTCAGTCGGCTCCGTCCACCTCCTCTCCGACTGAACTTGACAATTAAAAAAACGTCTCTTCTAACCCTCCTGGACCAGCGGTCGAGCCGCGTCCAGAAAGGAAAGCACAAAACACATCGTGGGCCCGACAAAACACATCGTGGGCCCGACAAAACACAACGTGGGCCCCACAAAACACAACATGGGCCCCACAAAACACATCGTGGGCCCCACAAAACACATCGTGGGCCCGACAAAACACATCGTGGGCCCGACAAAACACAACGTGGGCCCCACAAAACACAACATGGGCCCCACAAAACACATCGTGGGCCCCACAAAACACATCGTGGGCCCGACAAAACACATCGTGGGCCCGACAAAACACATCGTGGGCCCGACAAAACACAACGTGGGCCCCACAAAACACAACATGGGCCCCACAAAACACATCGTGGGCCCCACAAAACACATCGTGGGCCCGACAAAACACATCGTGGGCCCGACAAAACACATCGTGGGCCCGACAAAACACATCGTGGGCCCGACAAAACACATCGTGGGCCCGACAAAACACAACGTGGGCCCGACAAAACACATCGTGGGCCCCACAAAACACAACGTGGGCCCCACAAAACACAAAGTGGGCCCCACAAAACAGACTTTATTTTTCGCCACGACGCCGCTGAGCCGCTCGCCTCGACCCCGAGGAATCCAGAGAGAAACCCCGCGTCCTGTCCGTAACATTCTGCTGTCTTTCCGTTTATCGTAGCGCCACCAGTTCAATTGTACAGACTTGTTCAGGGCCCATATTTGCAGGTTTGCCACGACTTTGGCCGCAGTGGGACGTTGCAAGGCAGTGTTTTAAATAGGCCACGCCTCCAGGACTTTGTTGACGAATCATAACGTAAAAATACAAATGCATGCTATGCTTTTGGGGCGCTGTTTTGTGAATATTGGAGAATATAAATAGCATATGGAGGGTTTTTCTATAGACTTCTATACAACCAGAGTAGTCGCCCCCTGGTGGTCAGTAGAGAGAATGCAGCTTTAACACATGAAGCATAGACTTCTATACAACCAGAGGAGTCGCCCCCTGGTGATCAGGAGAGAGAATGCAGCTTTAACACATGAAGCATATACTTCTATACAACCAATGGAGTCTCCCCCTGGTGGTCAGGAGAGAGAATGCAGCTTTAACACATGAAGCATAGACTTCTATAAACGGAAGGAAATCTTAACAACGTTTTAGTGAATAAGAAACCATGAAGCAGCAGTGGTATAAAGTTGGTTCTTGTGGGATTTTAAGTACAAAGCGCTGATCATCTGAATCGTTAAAGGTTTGCCTTATTACTATTCAACATCAAACAATCTCAAATTGGGCTAATGAGTCAATTCAGTTCAATTTATTTTAATTGATGACATTTAGATTTTGATACTTTCAAAAGTGTAACTGCGAAGCGAATGTTAATTTTAATCAAACTGATTTGCTTAATGATAATTAATTGCATTTAAACATGACACGGCTTCAGAGATTTATTTTGAAGGCGTTATCCTCAGATGACACCGGCTCCAGGTGCTCGAGAAGCACGGTGACAAGAAACCTCATTCATCCATTTTAACGCCTTATTTCTCCTTTAATAAGAAATTAAAGATTTTGCAGCGATTGAGAAATTGTTGGCAGGAATTAAACCCTTTGACTTATTAATGATTTCTTTCACAGTTTATTGTTTTTCCTTGTTTTGAAAGCGTCAGCAGAAGACCAGGTTATATTAGTAGTGTTTAACATCTGGGCCTGTTTAAAGTGATAATCACCCCATGGAGGTGGGCGTGGCCTCGTTTCGACACAAATTAAGAAACTTGGCCCACGAACCTCCAAGTCAGACGGACTAAATCTATAAACCTTTCCAACTCGGAGCGTTGTGCAGGAGCACGCCCTCCACGCTATAAAACAACCCAATGAAACCGCTATTTATAACACGGAGCCGGCTGTGAACAGTGTGTCCCGTTAGACTGGACTTCAGTCTGGCTCCAACAAGGACAACGCTGAGCTGTCGTATTTTACTGAATATTGGTGAACAATGATTATTGATTAACGTTAAACGGGGTAATTAATCCCAGATCCACAACGAATCAGCACGCAAAGCTTCAATATATCTGCATCAAAGTAGATTAAAATGTCGGATAAATACGATATCGCAACCCAAACAGAGCAGATCCTCCCTCCTCTCTCACGACGACGGCAATCAAATATTTCCCACATTAAATTAGCCGATAATATGAGTGAGTGGACACGATAAAGCATGAAATACATAAAGCATGAAATAGTTAATGCATTAAATACATAAAGCATACAATAGATAATGCATTTAATGCTTTATCTATTTTATGAAATAGATTATGCATAAAATAGATAATGGATGAAATAGATAAAGCATAAAATAGATAATGCATGAAATAGATAATGCATGAAATAGATAAAGCATAACATAGATAAAGCATAACATAGATAAAGCATGAAATAGATAATGCATGAAATAGATAATGCATAAAATAGATAATGCATGAAATAGATAATGCATGAAATAGATAAAGCATAACATAGATAAAGCATAAAATAGATAATGCATGAAATAGATAAAGCATAAAATAGATAATGCATGAAATAGATAATGCATGAAATAGATAATGCATGAAATAGATAATGCATAAAATAGATAATGGATGAAATAGATAAAGCATAACATAGATAAAGCATAACATAGATAAAGCATAAAATAGATAAAGCATAAAATTGATGATGCATAATAGGTAATGCATGAAATACATAAAGCATGAACTATATAAAGCATGCACTAGATAAAGCATACAATGAGAGCGTGTTTGTTTGTATTATTTTCTGCACACACAGCATAAGCCCCTCCCCCCCCATGTGGCCGTGCACATGCCTCACACTGCACAACGTGTCTGTGTGGAGACGCAACACACCGTTTACCCTTTTCAACACATGTTGAATCATCCTCCACATGCGGCGCCTCGGCCTGCTGGGGTTCACGTGTTCAGCCTCTCTCTCCCCCTCTCCCCCCCTCTCTCTCCCCCTCTCTCTCTCTGATTGCTCGGCCAGCCTTCACACTCGCTGTAAGTGTGGCAACCAATGGCAGCAACACATCGCCGTGCTGTTGAGCTCCTGCAGCCTGGAGCGTGCTGCTGGGTTTTGGTGCTGGTTTTGCGCACGTGTCCTCGTCCAGGAGGGTTTTTTTTTGGACTCGCAATAGACCCAAATCCTGGAGGCGTGGCCTACGATATCACGTGTTACGGTGAAAGAGTTCCCCGAAGAAAGCGGGTTGTTTATCACCAAAAAAAACGACCGATGGTCGGAGACACAGCAGCTCTTCAGGCGCTCGTCAACGTTTCTGTTTACGTGTGTAGATTCTCCTAAATTCACCCAAAAGTTATCATTTTAATGCCACATTTGCATATTTAAACACAGCATGTAGACGTGTAACACAATAAATCCTCCTCTTCATGTCAGTGAAGTGGTGAAGTTTCATGGTGATATCTAGAGTCTCCATCATGATCTTTAAAGGACGTTTTCTCTCCATGAGTTTGTTCTCAGACTCTGATCCAGAAATCTCACTTCAGCAGCTCTTACATCACCAAACTTTACTCTTTCATTCCTACATATATTCTGAGGGTTTGTTTATATATCATTCATAACTTCTTTTATACTACATTTATTAATAAAAACATGGAGGAAATCTGTCTGTTGACAGTAAAATGAAGATTTTATCCAATGTTTGTTCTGGAAATGTATTAATATATATATATATGTGTGTGTGCTATATATATATATTTAACATAATGTTTCAGAATAATTGTCTTAATGTCAGTAATCAACTGCTGAAGTTTGGTGGTGATATCTGTTTTTTTGTGTCTAAATGAACTGACCAATCACGACGTCCCGTCTGCAGGTGAGTCGTCCGCATCCCGGCGACAACCCTCTGCTGCTCCTCTTCCTGGTGGGCGGAGTCACGCCTTCAGAGCTCCGCCTCATCAGAGAGGTCGTCACGGCGCACAAACCGGGCGCTCAGGTGAGGAGATGACGGGCCGTTCCCTTTCACAATAAAAGCCCTGGACACGCACCACACTGGACCGTTTAGCTTCAGGTCCTCGACTTCCTCTCGGGCGGCCATTTTTCATTCATCACAACCTCCACTGGCGACCGTAGAAAAATGTGCTTTAGGCGTTAAATTCTCGCCTCGCGGACGGACATATTATGGGATGTATCCGTTTAAACCACATTGCAGATCGCGTCAATATTTACTTCAAAAAACGTGAATTAAATTGAATAGAATTTATTTGTATTGAGCCCAAAATCAAAGATTTAAATAAATAAATGTAATAATAATGAATAAATATACAAATGTGTAAATATATATAAATGGATAAATTGATATATATAATATATTTCATGCCTCATGTAATTAATTTAGAGTTTAAAACATAAAATGACTTATTTAGCGTTTAACAAGGTGCCTCCTTTAGGCACCTTTGGATTGTCCTCTAGGAATAAGAAGTACTTCCTCTGGCCAGTGTGTGTCTTTATGTGTATTTATGTGTAAGTACTGCTTGTATATGAGCGCTAACAGAACAACACAGTCACACGAGTTACTTTAAGGCCCTTCTGGGGCCGAGCATTGGAAATGAGCTGAAATAAACACGCATGCCTGAAAAAGCGGACGACAAACAGAAGATGAATAAACTAATCAATACGATCGGCGAGGAGGAAGAGGAGGGCGAGGAGGAAGAGGCCGCGTGTCGCCCCCGAGCGAGCCGCGCATTAGCGCTGACCTACATGCGCAGCTGGAGGAGCAGAGCGGTGAACGCGCCGCCGGCTTCCGAGAGACGACCGGCCGTTACTCGTTTTTTTATTTTAAGTGGCAATTACGTATTCGGTCCACACTGACATGCAAAACATGCAGGCGGACGCGTTTTCTCTCTGAGAGAGGAGGAGGAGGAGGAGGAGGAGGAGGAGGAGGAGGAGGAGGAGGAGGGAGAGATCACAGTGATGTGGGTTTGTCTTAATAAAAGGCTTTTAAGAAGGAGGCAATGAGAGGCCTGCAGGGATCAAAGCCTCCCGTCTGTAATCAGGGGAAACTGCATGAAGACCACACGCACTCTGACCTGAGCGTGCACACGCACACACACACACACCGTGCACAAGTGTGTGTGTGTGTGTGTGTGTGTGCAGGCGAGCTGAAAGCTTCCGTGTAGAAACGCACTCGGCCACTGCAAACATCCCCAGAGCTTTAAAGCAACGCTGAGCTTCTCTGTGACGCAACATCCTGCGAGAGGACGGAAAAGATGCCGCCAAGGTCGCTTGAAGGTCGCTTGAAGGTCGACGCCCCCCCCCCCCCCCCCCCCCCCCCGCATTCTTTCCCAGGGGTCACATGAATAATGTGAACACTGAGCGCGAGCTGTTTGGGGATAAAAACCCACTGAACGGGTCAGTTTAAGGTTTTAATCCCCCTGCTCCTATTATCAGACAAAAAACAACAACATATTATCTCCAGAACCACATCGTTGTTTAACTTCATTTAAATTGATTCAATACCTCAACCCTTGTGAGAAGAGACATCTGGTGTGAAACATCATTAAAGTCACCGTTAAGTTTAAGTATTTACGTAAACTCCAGTTTTTTGACTGAAACTCCTTTGAACACCCAAACACTGTGTTCTATTATGATGTTTGTTGCAGATTCCGATTCTTTAGGTCCTACTCTTTCCAAAAAGGTGTGTTATTAGTATGTGGGCTGTTGTTAGGGCACCATGATACAGTTTGAAAAACTCAAGGAGGCATTTTTGGGAAATCTTGCTCATATCGTGCTGGATGTTCATAGTTATGATCAAAATATCTTTTAAAAGTGATTATTTTTTTTGCAGATATACATTTTTTTTACCAAGACTTTGCTGAACAAATACATACAATAAACACAAGTATTGGAATTAATTTGGGGTTCCTACGACGACTCAAACACAGGGGAAAAGGTCGAGAGACAAAACTGGTTCCAGGTGAAATCACAGTTTTTGTCAGTGGAGTCTGGCGGCTTTGAAGAGAGAGAACCGACGCTGCGTCTCACGCTTCGTTACGACGCTGTAAAAACTCTTGGAAAAAAAAAAAACTTTTTGCAACAACGAAAAAACGAAACCAGCGGGCGAGCCGACGGGAGCTGGAAGTGAATAAATGAAACTCGCCGCCGCCGCCTGACTCGCTCCTCGTGACTCGGCCGACGCTCATCTCTGATTCACGTGGGTTTTGTGCTGCAGGTGCTGGTTCTGTCCACCAGGCTGCTGCGGCCCGCGGACGTCCCCGAGCTGCTCTTCAGCGCCAGGAGGCTGCAGCCGGGCGCCTGAAGGAGGAGGAGGAGGAGGAGGAGGCACGTGGACGAGAGGGAGGGAGGAGGAAGAGGAGGAGGAGGAGGAGGAGGAGGAGGAGGAGACACGTGTGGCGCCTCGCCTCGCCGGGCGCCAGAGAAACATTCCCATCCTGCTGGCGTCTGATGTACGAGGGTCGTGATGTAGAACCGGAAAGGAACTGAAATCTGTCAAAGAAACAATAAAGGCGTTAAGAGCTGTGTGTGTGTGTGTGTGTGTGTGTGTGTGTGTGTGTGTGTGTGTGTGTGAATACACACTCTCTGTTAGCGTCCTTTCACACCGTCTGTTGAGGGCGAGAGTTTGCTCTCAACCTGAAGCTCCTTCCTCCATCCTCTTCCTCTCTCCATCCTCTTCCTCTCTCCCTCCTCTTCCTCCCTCCATCCTCTTCCTTCCTCCCTCCCTCCTCTTCCTCCCTCTGTTCTCTTCCTCCCTCCATCCTCTTCCTCCCTCTGTCCTCTTCCTCCCTCTGTCCTCTTCCTCCCTCCCTCCTCTTCCTCCCTCTGTCCTCTTCCTCTCTCCATCCTCTTCCTCCCTCCCTCCCTCCTCTTCCTCCCTCCCTCCTCTTCCTCCCTCCATCCTCTTCCTCCCTCCCTCCTCTTCCTCCCTCTGTCCTCTTCCTCTCTCCATCCTCTTCCTCCCTCCCTCCCTCCTCTTCCTCCCTCCCTCCTCTTCCTCCCTCCATCCTCTTCCTCTCTCCCTCCTCTTCCTCCCTCTGTTCTCTTCCTCCCTCCCTCCTCTTCCTCCCTCCCTCCTCTTCCTCCCTCCATCCTCTCCCTCCTCTTCCTCCCTCCATCCTCTTCCTCCCTCCTCTTCCTCCCTCCCCCCTCTTCCTCTCTCACGTTCTCCCCGTGGCAGCGTGGGTTCCCTCCCGGGTTCTCCGGGTTCTCCGGGTTCCATTCGGGTTACCTGGACTCTAACCTGCGTGTCGGTCGTCTGCCTCCACATGACCTGAGGTGACCTGACCACCTGACCAGGTGACCCCGATGGGATCGGCTCCAGCGCCCCCGACCCTGAATAGGATCAGCGGTTTAGATGATGGAAGTTCTGGATTGTAAATAAACAGATCTCTCACACTCACACACACACACACACACACTATGACGCGTGTCGTTTCTCCCTTTATTAAAAACTAACACGGCCTCTTCAGGCCTCTTCAGGCGTTTCTAAAGAACCGGGTTCCCTCTCTGCCGGGACGCCCGTCTCTGCGTGACTCAGCGCTTTGCGTCGCGGCGCCGGAGACGACGTCACGCCGGCTCTCGAGAAGGAACGCGTTTTAAATGGAATTATAAAAACACTTGAAACGCCTCAAAAGAAAAGACGTCTTTGTGAGGGGGGGTTTCCTGAAATCTGCTTTTAAAGGACGTTTGAGTGATAAATTATCATCTTATTGATAATTTATCACTCCAAAAAAAAGTCCTTTAAAAGCCACCGGGTATCTTAACGTTCATTAAATGTTGAATCGGGTTTGTTGGCAGAATCTTCACCTTCTATGACGTCTATGATCTGTGATATCTCATATTCATAAACTACTTTATTACCTTTAAACAAACCCTGTAGAGACAGAAGTCAAGTATTAAATGTTATAAACAAAAGGTTGAATATCCTGTAAACTATTTGGTTCGGCTGCTAAATATTTTACTCACATGGAGATTTTAAACGAGACAAATTATCCGTCTTCCAGAGTTCTCACCGTCATGGAGTTTTTAAATGGTTATTTCCAGGCCTGGAAAAGTCCTTGAAAAAAAATAAATCCCCAAAAGTTTAGTAAAAGTCATGTAAATGTGTTATATTCATGTGTTCATGTCGTTCATTTACGCTGAGTTTGAAATAATGAATATGCTTTTAAAAGAAAGACGCTCAAAATATAAGCAGGCATACATACAGGCATCTATATAAATGTTTATTCTTTTAATCAAACTATTGTCTCATTCATTTGAGTCATTTAAGGTTTACTGTATGCTTTGTATTCTCATTGTTAGTTTAAATACTACATTTACTCACTTTTTACTGTCAGAATGTTATGAACCCTGATCTTTGTAAAATCCCTCCATCTGTAAAAAGTGGTCAGAAATCTGCATACATTTTTTTTATGCACCGCCATCTTGGATTACAGCCACCATGTTTTTTTTTGTTGCAACCCAGTGAACAGGAAGTGACATACGTCCCCTGCTTTATGGTCTGTTTGACTCTAAATGAACATAATTTACTAAATGAACGTCATGCTGTATTGAAGAAGACTTGAAACTAGAGATTGAGATCTTATTGAAAAATGTTGGACTTGCAATAAATCTGCTGCACGCATTAAAACTCTGATGGGTTTCTGTTTCCTTAGTGATTGCTGTAGCAACTCCATTATATTAGTTTAGAAATAA
>JBAMJR010000368.1:265000-277500 GCA_038501785.1 Myoxocephalus aenaeus
TCACCTGTATCATGTCTCTACTCTTCACCTGTATCATGTCTCTACTCTTCACCTGTATCATGTCTCTACTCTTCACCTGTACCATGTCTCTACTCTTCACCTGTATCATGTCTCTACTCTTCACCTGTATCATGTCTCTACTCTTCACCTGTATCATGTCTCTACTCTTCACCTGTACCATGTCTCTTCACCTGTATCATGTCTCTACTCTTCACCTGTATCATGTCTCTACTCTTCACCTGTATCATGTCTCTACTCTTCACCTGTATCATGTCTCTACTCTTCACCTGCATCATGTCTCTACTCTTCACCTGTATCATGTCTCTACTCTTCACCTGTATCATGTCTCTACTCTTCACCTGCATCATGTCTCTACTCTTCACCTGTACCATGTCTCTACTCTTCACCTGTATCATGTCTCTACTCTTCACCTGTATCATGTCTCTACTCTTCACCTGTATCATGTCTCTGTCCCTCCTCGCCTCTCCTCTCCTCTCCTCTTCTCTCCTCTCCCTCCTCTCCTCTCCTCTCCTCTTCTCTCCTCTTCTCTCCTCTCCTCTCCTCTCTCTCCTCTCCTCTCCTCTCCTCTCCTCTTCTCTCCTCTTCTCTCCTCTCCTCTCCTCTTCTCTCCTCTCCCTCCTCTCCTCTCCTCTCCTCTCCTCTCCTCTCCTCTCCTCTCCTCTCCTCTTCTCTCCTCTTCTCTCCTCTCCTCTCCTCTCTCTCCTCTCCTCTCCTCTCCTCTCCTCTTCTCTCCTCTTCTCTCCTCTCCTCTCCTCTCTCTCCTCTCCTCTCCTCTCCTCTCCTCTCCTCTCTCTCCTCTCCTCTCCTCTCCTCTCCTCTCCTCTCCTCTCCTCTCCTCTCCTCTCTCTCCTCTCCTCTCCTCTCCTCTCCTCTCCCTCCTCTCCTCTCCTCTCCTCTTCTCTCCTCTCCCTCCTCTCCTCTCCTCTCCTCTCCTCTCCTCTCCTCTCCTCTCCCTCCTCTCCTCTCCTCTCCTCTTCTCTCCTCTCCCTCCTCTCCTCTCCTCTCCTCTTCTCTCCTCTCCCTCCTCTCCTCTCCTCTCCTCTTCTCTCCTCTCCCTCCTCTCCTCTCCTCTCCTCTCCTCTCCTCTCCTCTCCTCTTCTCTCCTCTCCTCTCCTCTCCTCTCCTCTCCTCTCCCTCCTCTCCTCTCCTCTCCTCTCCTCTCCTCTCCTCTCCCTCCCTCCCTTCTTTCATTCTCATGTGCTCTGAGGTATTTTGGCATCCCCTCCTGTTGATTATGGTCTGGTATGTATTTTTGATAAGAGTGCTGATGACAGGCGGCCTTGTTGAAATGTGAAATTGGTGCTCAAACCGTCCTCTAACCACATCAGGGTGAACTCCACCCAGCTGCATTGTGGGAGGCTGAACACTAAATACTGCACATTCCTGCATTTGATTACGTGTGAACTGCAGACTCAGCTTCTCTGCTCTTCTCCAGAGGAGCTGAGCTGCAGCGTAGTAATGGCCGCCCACGCTGCAGCGTTAGTGGCTGAAGGCCGGCAGGCGGCAGGCGGCTGATGACGGGCGGCGGCGGCGGGAGACGCTGCGGAGGTGTTTCCTGCCGGTTGACCCGGCAACGCGCCGGGATTCACTCAGAAAACGTGGAGTGAGTCACACCAGACCGTGCATGGAGGGGCTGTGACACAACGAGCCGCTGGAGACAGACATGCAGACGTGCCTCTCACAGTGTGGCCCTGAGACTCTTTGTGGTTGTTTTGTGTCTCTTTGTGGCTGTTTTGTGTCTTTTGTAGTCGTTTTGTCTTCTTGTGGTCATTGTGTGTCTCTTTGTGGTTGTTTTGTGTATCTTTGTGGTTGTTTTGAGTTTCTTTATGGTCATTTTGTGTCTCTTTGTGGTTGTTTTGAGTCTTTTTGTGGCTGTTTTGTGTCTCTTTGTGGTTGTTTTGTGTCTTTTGTAGTCGTTTTGTCTTCTTGTGGTCATTGTGTGTCTCTTTGTGGTTGTTTTGTGTATCTTTGTGGTTGTTTTGAGTCATTTTGTGGTTGTTTTGTGTTTCTTTGTGGTCATTTTGTGTCTCTTTGTGGTCATTTTGTGTCTCTTTGTGGTTGTTTTGAGTCTTTTTGTGGTTGTTTTGAGTCTCTTTGTGGTTGTTTTGTGTCTCTTTGTGGTTGTTTTGAGTCTCTTTGTGGTTGTTTTGAGTCTTTTTGTGGTTGTTTTGTGTCTCTTTGTGGTTGTTTTGTGTCTTTTTATAGTCGTTTTGTCTTCTTGTGGTCATTTTGTGTCTTTTGTGGTTGTTTTGAGTCTCTTTGTGGCTGTTTTGTGTCTTTTTATAGTCGTTTTGTCTTCTTGTGGTCATTTTGTGTCTTTTGTGGTTGTTTTGAGTCTCATTCTGGTTGTTTTGAGTCTCTTTATAGTCTTTTTTGTGTCTTTTCGTAGTCTTTGTATGTCTCTTTGTGGCTGTTTTGTGTCTCTTTGTACTCATTTTGTGTCTTTGTGGCTGTTTTGTGTCTCTATGTCATCATTCTGAGTCTCTTGGTAGTCGTTTTGTCTCTTTTTAGTCATTTTGTGTCTCTTTGTGGTCATTTTAAGTCACTTCCTGGCACGTGTCTCTTTGAGTGACATTTTATCGGTGAAGGCCAGTGGGGGGGCCTAAACTTTGGGCCCCGGGGCCCGTGTCCCACATACCTCTGAGTCCAGGCCGGCGATTAAAGCTGCGACAAACGCACGACGAGGCCCGACCCTGCCGTCCGAGCGCCGCTCACACGGAGGTGACAATAGGGGCCGAGCGGGGGTTAATCCTCCGGCCAATTACGGGTCGGGGGAATTCGGGGTATTCACTGCAGGACGGAGGAATGTGGAGTTAATTGGGGGCCGGCGGAGGGGCAGGTGAAATCAGGAGGAGGAGGGGCTCTCAGAAGGATGTCCTTGTTGACGAAGAGGTGAGGACTGATTTCCCGAGGAGGCCTCACCTCTTTACGGCGGAGGAGGGCCGGCGGCCCCCGGGGGCCCGGGCCCTCAAAAGGAGGGTAATTTGGGATATCAGAGGGGGGCCCTGGGGGCCCAACCTCACGGTCATGTGTTGATCAGTATCACCACGCAGATGCTTATCATCCCCATTGCCTTTCATCAGTCAGCAAAACCTGAGACAATTATTTTCTTTTACTCGCCGTCAACAACAAAAATAACGTCTTTCATTCACATCATTTATGTTTATTTACGTTTTCCCTCGCAGGACTTTCCCCCTGCAGCTCGCATGCAAACAACCGGGATCTATTCGCACATCGTTATCTCCACTTGTTTGTTTACATCTACGAGCGCGTTTGCATTCCCGACGGCCGATGGAAATTGCATCGGCCCGCCGGCACAAAGGGAGAGAGCTGCTTTTCTTTTTCTTCTTTTGAAATGTAAAAAAAAAAACTTCCGGCATGATTCGAAGCATTTGCATGTCTCTGAATGTCAACGGCAGACGGGGGATGTCAACAGCGGTGTAATGTGTGTGTGTGTATGTGTGAGTGCTATGGATTTGAATGACAATAGTCACACACACACACACACACACACACACACCTCCTCCCACTCAATGAAGTTACATTGAAGCGAGCTTCTTGAGAAACATGATGTTTACATTCCACAACTGATCACCGGCCTCCGCTCACGTGCACGTCACGTCCACGTGCACGTGCACGTGCGGCACTAGGTGTTGCAGTAATAACGGTCCTCCGTGGCTCGTGACCTCAGATATATGTATTTAAGGTAAGACCTTAAACTCCGGGATTATCCTGTTTACGTTTAAGTTGTTGTTGTTTTTCTCTCCTTCTCACGCGCCGAACCTGTGAGTGAAAAATGGTAAATCTGCTCTTAATCTGTGCGTATGCGGTTCATATTTCAACATGTTGGGGGGAAGATTAGGAGGTTGTTGTTTTATTGTTCTGACCTCTGAGTAAGAACAATGTTGTGTGCAGATTAATAAAGTGCTAATAATGTGAAACACCAACAATGAGACAAAGACAAATCATATTTGGAGACGTTGATGTTGATGCTTTTTCTATTAAAAACTATTTCTATTTTGGGAAAGAGAGTTTTTTTTTTTACTTCCAATAAAAACATGTGATGGAGAGAAGTCGTGTAGGTCAAACACTCTACACTATTAATGTGTTATTTTACATATTTTAACATTGTTGCCCTTTACTGTAATATTGTATTACCAGAAATAATAACTCCCTCTGTGAAAACCGTTGACTCTAATATATAAACATAAACATAAAACAAGAATTTTGAACCTGACTTTATCCAATTATCACATTTATGTTCTGGATATTTATAAACTTCTTCATAAATATTTTACATCCTCTTCAGCGCGTCCACAGTCAACACATTATTTAATCAGTTGTACGCAGAATAACGACCCATTAGATACTTTAATAAACACAATATTGTAGCATATATTGTAATAGAAAACGTACTACTTTATATAAAAACATCATGTTGAAACAATATTTTATTTCAGAATCTGAAAAAAACAACGACAACAAAGTAGAACATTTAGCAGCTATGTACACATATAAATATAAATGTTTATATGAAAGTATATATACTAACTATATATATATATATATATATATATATATATATATATATATATATGAACATAAAAACACAGCAGCAATGAAAAGGAGGTAATGTGCAGTTTGACTGATTCATGGGAGCAGAAGAGGACGGATGGATCTCCAGGTATCTCTCAGACTCATTCTTTCTGGATCATTATCCCTCAGGCTCCCATGGCAACAAACACACGGACATTTGTTTTCCTGATGTGATTTTTATGTCCAAAAAACAGGGTTGGAATGAAATGAAATCATCAAGCGAGAAAGGCACCGGCCGGACGGGGACACTCTGGACAGATCGTGCCAGGACACGGGGTTCAGTGGTGGAGATTTATGGGTTCGGTAATTCCCAGTCTAGTCTGCGCCACTGGGCAGACAGAGCGGGGCTGGAGCTCACGCTGCAGGCCGAGCGGGGCTGGAGCTCACGCTGCAGGCCGAGCGGGGCTGGAGCTCACGCTGCAGGCCGAGCGGGGCTGGAGCTCACGCTGCAGGCCGAGCGGGGCTGGAGCTCACGCTGCAGGCCGAGCGGGGCTGGAGCTCACGCTGCAGGCCGAGCGGGGCTGGAGCTCACGCTGCAGGCCGAGCGGCGTCCTCGAGGGCTGAGGGAGCTCTGATCTGTGGACACACAGCTCGGCCCTGCTGCTGCCCGTGCTTTCAATGAGACAAACAGTTCATGAACAGTGAACACAGTCGGCAGAAAAGCTGTTAGCTGCCATGTTGAGAGCCGTGGGGAGGCAATCCCTCAGTCATTATGGTTAAAAAACATCATGGTTTGTGTAGGAATACTAATGTAACAATGTGACAGAACACCATAACGGAACACTATGACGTCACATTGTAACGTACGATGTAACAACGTACAATGTACATACAATGTAACGACGTAGCGTAACGACGTAGCGTAACGACGTAGCGTAACGACGTAGCGTAACGACGTAGCGTAACGACGTAGCGTAACGACGTAGCGTTACGACATAGCGTAACGACGTAGCGTTACGACATAGCGTAACGACGTAGCGTTACAACGTAATGTAGCAACCTAACGTAACAATGTAACGTAAAAACGTAGCGTAAAAACGTAGCGTAACAACGTAGCGTAACAACGCAGCGTAACAACGCAGCGTAACAACGCAGCGTAACAACGTAGCCTAACAACGTAGTCTAACAACGTAGCCTAACAACGTAGTAACGTAACAATGTAACATTGTAACGTAATAACGTAACAACGTAACAACGTAGCGTTGTTTCCCACAACGTTAGGTGTTTGACCTCCCACCGGGTTGCACATTTCAACTTTAAACTCGTCCAGTGCACGAGTTGAGATGTTTGTCTCATTGCTCGTTGTCACGGTAGGATTATAAAATTGCCACAACACAACTAACTATATGACGACCGCTCTCACGTAACAAGCGTTATTTTTGGCTTCACACGCGACACAGACAGCGGCCTCCTGGGTGAAAGTCCTGTCTGTTTGACTCGTCCTTCACTCAACTTGAGGGGGCTTGTTTTTGCCAGTTTCACTCGTTATTATACCACATAACCTTCTTTGACTGAATGCAATATTCAACGTCTCTGTGTTTTGTTTTTGTCCCTCTCGACCTCGTAGCACTGCGTGTACTGTGCATAATTAGTGGTGTTTGTGTGCAACAAAAGGGGGGAAATGAACCGTGTGCTTCAGATATGACATAAAACATAAGCAGGGCAGCTCCGTGTGTCTCCACAGAGCTCAGCGGGTCACGGTGACCCCCGTTCAGCTCGTCTAACAAGAGCCCAGTGATGAAGAGGGATGAAGAGGGATTCAGGTGTAGGATGTGTGAAAGTCAACAGAGAGGAGGAGCAACGAGCTCGATTCATCCGTCAGCATCATTATCTCATATTGATAACCTTAATTAGGCTGGTTGTTTTGCTCACCCGTCTGTCCGTCATCTCCAGCGCCTGCAGCCTGACAGACGGGCTCGGCCCTGTCACTACCTGAACCTGGCCGCAGACGGATTAGACACCTGCGAACACAAACACCTCCGAACCAACACAAAGCTACGGGGCGCACAGAGAAGGATTAAGGTCCTGCCGTTTTTAGGTGAAATAAGGTGAACGGAAGCTTTTCCCCAGTCAGCAGCCCTGTTGGGAAACGATAATATCTGCTTGCTCTTTCAGGATCTTTATGGTTTGCAGGGTTTTTATGGTACAAAAGCCTGAGGCGCTTCTTCAGAGGGATGACAGATCTCCTATCCTCAGACAGGCCGAGCCATGTTGCGTCTCAAGTCGTTTCATTTAAGGTGCTTGAGGGAGGTTGATGTCTTCACTCAATCAGGGATGCTACTTAGTTTACGTACTCATTTGAGGCCCAATAATGTTTTTACGAAACCTAACTAAGTGGTTTTGCGTCGCCTAAATGTATCCGCGACCGCTTCACGTTGACGACGTGGCGTAAAATGAGCTGATGGTACTTAAACGCGTCGTGTCGTAATTATATCGCAGCATTTATACTGCAGCATTTATACTGCAGCATTTATACTGCAGCATTTATACTGCCACCTTGTACCTGAGAGTCACGCTCACTCACATCACATCTGGACCCGCAGTTGACCGGCACACTAATTATTTATTGGCCAAGTACGTGGCACATACAAGGAATTTTACTCGTTGAAAGGTGCGTAACAATAAAATAATAAAATAATAAAATAATAAAATAGTAAAATAATAAAATAATAAATTTATAAATTTATAAATTTATAAATTTGTAAATTTGTAAATTTGTAAATTTGTAAATTTGTAAATTTGTAAATTTGTAAATTTATAAATTTGTAAATGTATTAAATACAATTATTATATATATATATATAATAAAAACAATAAACATATTAGATAAATATAGAAAACAACAAACAAATAAATACTTTAGAACAAGTATATATCATCAAATATATATATATATATATATATATATATATATATATATATATACATACATGCATGTGTATATATATATATATATATATATATATATATACATGCACTACTGTTTTGTTTGTTTTGTTTAATAGTATAATTCTTTTTGTATATATTGTGCATTTCTCTTATTATTCTATAAAAATCTATCTATCTATCTATCTATCTATCTATCTATCTATCTATCTATCTATCTATCTATCTATCTATCTATCTATCTATCTATCTAATATGGAGTTATTCTAGAACTACTACATCCTCCAAACCCGTCTGAGAGAGACCCTCCAACGGGTTCAATATGAGAACAGACTTTGTTGCATAAATAATTATGACATTTCTTTCCGCCCGCTGATTCAGAGACGAAGAAAAAGCTCCTGGCTCCTCAAGGTCACTTCTCTCTGTGGCGTCTGTGCTTTCCGGAGGCGCTCTGGAGGAGGAGAGAAAACGGATGCTGAGTGTTTCAACCAGACGGTGCGTTAGCGGAAGTGCAAAGTTCAAATCTCGTCAGAGGCGAGAAACTTCATTTTGTTCTGTTGACTCACTTAGAGACCGTTTGAAAGAGATGCTGGAGGACGCAGTGGATGTCTGCTCACGCTGATGTGGACAACCTTTTTTAGAGACGTTTCCTAAAGTATCTCCGGAACCACAACGTTGATTAACTTCATTTAAATTGCTGAAATACAGTAAAGCCTTGTGGGAAGAGAAACAATTAAACTTACCGTTAAGTTTATGTAATTACATAAACCCCGTAACTTTGCCGTAACGTTTCGCTAGATCGTTAATAAATACACTTTACAAAGTCATATTTCAATAGAAGACACCTCTGCATAACTCCATGAGCTTGTAGGAGTCTAATAAAGTATGCTAGATCCTTGTGTGTAGTATATTAGTACCTGTAAATCCAACGACTCTGCAGACTTCCGTGATCGGGGGAGTTTTTTTAGAACACGTCACACGTCTTAAGCAGAAATTTATGCAAAGAAAAATACCCAGCATGCCCAATCCGAGCATTTTTAGGCATAAAGGTTATAACTTTTCAATTTTTACAGTTTTTTTTGACTAAAACTCCTTGGTAACTCCCCAAGGCTGTGTTTTATTGTGATTTTTCTTGCAGATTCGGAGGGCTCAAAAGGTTAACTACGTTTACACGCACCAAATATACCAAATATTGTCTTTTTCAGAATCAGTGGAAAAAACCCTGTATATTCAAGATTCAAGATTCAAGATATATATAATTTATGACAATGAAAATATCTTGAATCTTGAATATACCGGGGGGGTTTTGCACTGATTCTAAAAAAGACAATATTCCTAATAATTTGCTTCACATGGCTAATGAAAATAAATTAATATTCCACTAATACACCCGTTTACATACAGCCGTTCAAACTCAGATTACCGTATGACGACCCCTACGCCTCGTCCTCATCACCAGTGAGTCTCACGTCGCTGTTCAGAGCACTTTCCTCCCTGCAGCGCTCGTGTGTCTGTGCAGGAGCTGTGCTGGAGTGTTTCTGGGCCATTAGGTTGCCACAGAGAGGGAAGAAGGAACCTCAGACGTGGCCCAGCGGCCCGGGGGGCATTAATGGAGGATACATGTCGGTGTCCCTGAAGGGAACGCGCTGTACTCGCCGTGATAATTGGCACAAAGAGTACAAAGAAAAAAGAAGCCGCGCGTCAGACCGCCGTGTGCCACTGGATGAATGAATGAATGAATATATACTTTATTAATCCCCGAGGGGAAATTTGGTGTCGGGGTAGCAGCAATTTACAACAAAAATTATAAAAAATTATAAAATGGTACTTTCTTTCATGTCTGTCAGGACGACAGCAAGTTAAAAACTACAGTTAGACCACAAAACCACTGAGTTAGGTTCAGGAAAACATTAGTGTTGGGCTTAAAGGTACAACGTACAGTTAGGCTTACTTAAAACCAACAATTAGGTTTAGTTCATTAAAACCAACAGTTAGGTTTAGTTCATTAAAACCAACAATTAGGTTTAGTTCATTAAAACCAACAGTTAGGCTTAGTTAATTAAAACCAACAGTTAGGTTTAGTTAATTTAAACCAACAGTTAGGTTGAGTTAACTAAAACCAACAGTTAGGTTTAGTTAACTAAAACCAACAGTTAGGCTTAGTTAATTAAAACCAACAGTTAGGTTGAGTTAACTAAAACCAACAGTTAGGTTTAGTTAACTAAAACCAACAGTTAGGTTTAGTTAATTCAAATCAACAGTTATCAGAATCAGAACCATTTATTGCTAAGTATGTTTACACATACAAGGAATTGGTCCTGGCAGGAGGTGCACAACATTTAGCAATAAACATTTAACGATAAACATAAAACAGAGTGCAATAAAAAGGGAGCATGAATATTTACAATTGGATCTACAGTTTAGTTGGAGCTATGTTTAGTTAATTAAAACCAACAGTTAGGTTTAGTTAATTCAAACTTTTATTTTGATGGTGATCTGAAAGATGGCGCCTGCATGGTGAACTCATCAATGCAGCTGCTTTCCTCCTCTGAGGCAGAATCCACTGGTTTGACTCACAAAAGCAATTCAAGGTTATGTTTTCACTTCCAGCATTTTATGAAAGAAACCGCTGCGTCAGAGAGGAGCTCACATCCTGTAGAAAAGAAGAGTTCTGTGAACCGACATAAATGATGTACTGAATTAGTACACAGAGCTCAGAGAAGGAATGTGTTTAAGGACCCCAAACACTGATGTTGAACCTCACAGTTGTCAGAATGTGGTCCAGTTATGTGACATACTGTATGAGATTATTATTTGAGCCCACTGATTCTCCTTCCAGATTCTCAAGGTCAGGCGACCTTGAGAATCTACATCGACGCTGCTTTGTAACAGTGTGACTGTCTGCTGTGTCTTTCTGCGTTCAGTTGTCTGACTCTGGTTGTATAGAAGTCTATGCTTCATGTGTTAAAGCTGCATTCTCTTTCCTGACCACCAGAGGGCAACTCCTCTGGTTGTGTAGAAGTCTATGCTTTATGTGTTAAAGCTGCATTCTCTCTCCTGACCACCAGGGGGTGACTCCTATGGTTGTACAGAAGTATATGCTTCATGTGTTAAAGCTGCATTCTCTCTCCTGACCACCAGGGGGTGACTCCTCTGGTTGTATAGAAGTCTATGCTTCATGTGTTAAAGCTGCATTCTCTCTCCTGACCACCAGGGGGCGACTCCTCTGGTTGTATAGAAGTCTATGCTTCATGTGTTAAAGCTGCATTCTCTCTCCTGACCACCAGGGGGCGACTCCTCTGGTTGTATAGAAGTCTATATAAATGACTCTACTTCTCTCTTGATGTATTCCCTCAGTAAACATTGTAAACATGAGTTTATGTCTCAATCTCTAGTTCCAAGTCTTTTCACAGTATCTTTCCTATTCATTATAGTTATTTGGCACATTTTGGTCGACTAAAAATATCTTATTAAGCGTTTTTCCAGGTGAAAGGAAACACCTTGTTTTCTGTTTCAACATGTATTAAATACAGGATGTGAAGTCGAGAGTTTGGATTTTGAGTTCCTTAAAGGCACATTTGATGGAGTTGTGTAAAGAAAGTCGAGCAACAAGTAAAACTGTTGATGGATGCTGTAACAAAATCCACAGACTCTTCATTTCTTCATCCACTCCATGGTGTTTGCATTTTTTCTGTCGGGACGCAGCTGCACAGCCAGACCTCTCCGGGTCCTTTACCATCAGAAGTCTCCAGCTTTCATTCTGCAGCGTCAGATAAGGGCTTCTGTGCGTCGGCTCAGCAGACCTGCAGCTTCTCACGAGCACCTGGCGGAGTGAATTAATGCGCTTCACGGGACTGGAAAGTGGGTCAAGCTCCGGCGCTTTCTGCAGCCGTCCCAGCTCCCCCCCCCGTAGACGACCAGTTATACAAACAGATCTTTTGTTATTGGCCCGCGATCGGGACGGGATGCAAAGTGAAGGGCAGAGCGGGAACATGAAGCCGGCGTAGAGATGAGGAAACTATGCCGGAGAAACTATATTATACACTTTTTATTCCCCTTTTATTGTCCAAATAAAGAAGCGGTCAACACACCAATGGCACGGTCCTGGTGTGAATTATGTAAAACTTTCATAAAAACTAGACTTTTAGTGCACTTATATCAGAGAAAAGCCCATAAACATCCCATGTGACCCCATTACCTTTGTTGCCGAGCGTCACTTTGACTGATGAGTAACCCATAATAACTCGTAACGCACACAAACAGGGCGGCCTGTATTAACGGTGGGCCGGTGCGCTCCTCGCTTTGTGCGATAAGAACAATGCGGCCACTGTGCCGCCGCCGCTGTCTCGCTGGTCGCGGAGCAGAACAGGTGCATTCTGGGATAAGTTGAGGACGGACCAAGGAGGAGGCCCCGCGAAGGGTTCTGGTGTATTTTTAGGATTGTGTTTTTGTGAAATGTGTCATTTTTTTGTTTTCCGTACTGACACAAACTTGAACTTATTGCAATCACAATAAACTTCACGGAGACATATTTGGACGTAAAGACGGGTTTCAGTGTCTCAAATGTCCCAAAGGTTACACATCCAGAGGATGAACCACTCTGAGAAGTGCAGTAGTCTCGGGTATTTATCGGCTCCTGTTCCCATCGACGGTGGACGGTAGACGCGGTAATTATCCTGCGAGACGCTATGTTGAAATGTTGAAGTGAATACCGTACTTTTCGGGTTACAAGCCGCTCCTACGGCTCCTAGTAGCGCTGCTAGATAGCGCTGCTAGTAGCGCTGCTAGCTAGCGCTTCTGCTGCTACCGGCCACTGCTGCTGCTACTGCCCGCTGCTGCTGCTAGCTAGCACTGCTGCTGCTACTGCCCGCTGCTGCTGCTAGCTAGCGCTGCTGCTACTGCCCGCGTCCCCTCTGCCCAAGTCGGGCGTCGAGCCTGGTCCCGCCACCTTCGGTGGTTTTCAGGGAGCTAGCGGAAGTTAGCGGGGAAGTGACGGA